>JAUMHI010000067.1:6693307-6740892 GCA_032359435.1 Enteromius unitaeniatus
TCAATGGTATACTAAAAATCCATATGAAAAAACGTACTTCTCACTGTTCTCAGGTCAAATATTTATATGCGATTAAAATGTGATTTATTACGATTAATTAATTACAAAGCCTCTAATTAATACAGTGGATAAACATCTTTAAATATACAGGTGCTGGTCATACAGAATATCTTCAAAAAGTTGAGTTATTTCACTACTTTTGTATGCATATCATTTGCACCCACAAGTTCCCGATAGTTATTATTCCAGACAGTTGTTATTCAGATAATGTATAAATCTCAGTTTCAAAAACTGATGGCGCAGGGTCACATATAAATGGTGCATAAAATCACTAATATCATTTAATATTCTGCATGCCTGTTTAAGATTCTCAATGTATCAGTTCATTTGTTCGTTCGCTGGTAGAAGTACAGTTAAACTGTTCAAACAAAGCAGCCTGATTCTCTGTGCTCCCAGCATTATTGATATTGTTGGTTGTTTTTTCCAGGCTGGCTTAGCCAGCTGTGAACAGAACGCTCGGCCCTTGGCCAAACATTTGTATGCATATGTATCAGCTATTTTTTTTTTTTAAACGCTAGGAAAATATTTTTATGAAATACCATTAGTTTTACTGGTTTTTATATATGAGTAAAAGCTCAGCTTGTCGTTGGACAACGACGACAAACCACCACCACCGAAATGGCGCGAGCTGCTCTGTGTAGTGACATCATCGTGCCATCCCACTTCATTGGCTGGCTCCAACAAATTAAACGACATTGCTGCGCTTTTACTGATATATAAAAAACAGTAAAACTAATATTTCATAAAAATATTTTCCAAGCGTGGATTGACACAATGAATGTGACAGCTAAAACCCACATCTTCCATATGTCTGTGTGTAGTGGTTCTTGAAGCACTGACTCCAGCTGCAGTCCACTTTTTGTGAATCTCCCCCACATTTTTGAATAGGTTTTGTTTCACAATTCTCTCCAGGGTGTTGTTATCCCTATTGCTTGTACACTTCTTTCTACCACATCTTTTTTTTCCCTTCACCTCTCTATTAATGTGCTTGGACACAGAGCTCTGTGAATAGCCAGCCTCTTTTTTAATGAATTTTGTGTCTTGCCCTCCTTTAGAACAAGACTGAGAGACCATTTGAAGGCCTTTGCAGGTGTTTTGAGTTCATTAGTTGATAAGAGTGTGGCACCATGTCTTCAATATTGAAACAATATTCTAGATACTGAATTTGGGGTATTTATTAGTTGTTGTCAGTTATAATCATCAAAATTAAAAGAAATAAACACTTGAAATATATTAGTCTGTGTGGAATGAATGTATACTGTACATTATAGTAAGAGTTTTGCAAAACTTTGTTTCGAGAGGATCACTGAACGAGTAATCATACACAGCTGGCAGCCCGTTTACCTAATCATCCCTTGTTTATTCGCGCCCAGTCAAATCTCTCCCCTTCACTATAAATTCTCCCAGCTTTCATTTCCCCGCTTCTCGCTTTTTTCTTCGGAATTGCATAACCGAAGACACATCCTCACCTTGCTACCTCCACGAAGACCAGATTCCTGCTTCAGTCCGCGGCTTCCTATTTGAGGCCTTGCCCGCATGCTCTTGGATCTCATTCATCTCGCTATCCACCAAAGCAAACTAAACGAAAAAATCTTTAGTTTTTCCCTTTCACGCCCCTGCAGAGGTTACCTATCTAAAGTTTACGATCCAGCTACCCAGTCCACCCTGTTCCACACTCACTATAAGTCCTTTTACACATGTTTAAAATTGAACTGGAAATTAGGTGCTGGGCATCCGGCCAGAGGAGAAATGGACCGAACTAAGTCTGGTTCTCCCAAGGTTTTTTTCTCCATTCTCTCATGGATGGGGTTTTGGTTCCTTGCCACTGTCGCCTCTGGCTTGCTTAGTTGGGGACACCTGATTTCCTGTGATCATCGTCGTCTTGACTACAGAGACCATCTCTGCATTGATAAACAAAGTTTAATCTCGTCATCTTACATTACCATCACACAATTTTTCCTATTCTCCTTCGTCCAGCATCCTCTTTCATTGCATATTTTGGGCGCTCAAATATGGCTCCTGTCCTCCCATAGCCTTTTTGGGGGGCAGACAGTGAATGAGCCGAATGCCGGACTCTTGTCCATGCTAGGGTTCCATCCAGTAGGGTTTGGAGTTCGCTGTTCTCCCGGCTCGCTCCCCAGACAGCTCGCCAAATTTGCTTTATTGACAATACAATGAAAGCGTGAACTCTTGAAAGTAAAAGTTTTGCAAATAACTTTGTTTCGAGAGGATCGCTGAACGAGTAATCATACACAGCTGGCAGCCCGTTACCTAATCATCCCTTGTTTATTTGCACCCAATCAAATCTCTCCCCTTCATTATAAATTCTCCCAGCTTTCATTTCCCCACTTCTCGCTTTTGTGCATCCCTCCTCCTCCCCTTCTCCACCGTTTCCTTTAAAATTCACGCCTTTCTGGGGGGGCAGACGGTGAACGTACCGAACGCCGAACTCTTGCCCACGCTAGGGTTCCATCCACTAGGGTTCGGAGTTCACTGTTTTCCCCGCTCGCTTCCCGGACAGCTCGACATATTTGCTTTATTATTATTACAAGGAAAGTGCGAACTCTTGAAACAACTTTCACTTCTTAAATGGAATTAGTCAAATAAATCTTTTTTATTAAATAATTAAATAACTTTTTGAAAATATTCTAATTATATAACCATCACCTTTATATCCTTGCTGTGAGCTGTGACATAAAACTTTGAGGACAAAATCGGCACTGGAAAAGGTGACTAAAAGTAAATGACATCCAGGCTTGTAATAATGAACAACTGCAGGTGAACTTAAAGGTGCAGTGTGTCATTTTTAGTGGCATCTAGCAGTTAGGATTCAAATTTCAACAAACGGCTAAGTGCCCTGCTCACCCCGCCCTTACAAAACGCATACAGAAGCTATGGAAGCTGACACAGGACAAAAATTTTGTCGTCTGTTACACATGACAGTAGCCAATAAAGCGATGAGGTTTTTGTACAAAGATAAGTCAAAGAATTATATTTATTTAATTATTCAGTAGACCAATATGTTATTGCGAATATTATTGTTACTCATTGATCACTGTCTCAGGTTTATTCGCCGACTTTAGTTTTAGTTATTTTTTTGTATGACAGTTAGTACGGTTAGGTGATATCTACAAAATTGGCATCGGACGAGGTCTACAGTGAAACATCATGATGAAAAGTGAATGTGAAATGCAATTGTGCATACGAAATTGCTTTTTAATTGTTTTAATGCCATGCACATTACTAGTAGCCCCCTGATGCCCGCAATTTATATATAGGCTATTTAGCAGTAGCTTCTCTACAAGTGGTTTACCTACATATCTCAGTCCTGTTACATTAAATTACAATCCAATTGCATATTTTTCAACCCTGACAAGGAAAAAAACGATTATTGTCTCTGCGGTTATGTCCATCTTGCAACTGAAGCTATCAAACAAGTTTTCACTATGATTGCTAACTGGACTAACTTACCTGTCCAGCAGAAAACAGGCAACTTTCGGCGTGGCTTTAAAAACACTTCTCCCGCATAAGTTCCTTATATCTTGGAAAAGCCACACCAATATTTATCAGGGATTTCTACCGTCGTCTGTCTACATCAAGTTTTCTTTTTTTTTACCGACGGAGACTGGCGCTCTGCCGGTTTTTCTTGCGCATAATACGCATGATCCTGCATTTTTTTTATTTCCTCTTCCACCAGAAATACACTACTGACTTGCTTGCTAATACTACCACACTTCTTTGTGCACATTTCAACATAGTGACGATACGAGCGGCCTCTTAAAACACCAAGGAAGAAGTAGAACAATGTCCTGACGAAATGCGCTCTGTAGAAGTTTGTCCGTTTAGGGCTACTAGAGAAACATGGCAGCACTAAATGGCGACTTCCATGTAAAGGGACCCGAGGTGTATGTAGATATAAATTGCTCGTTCTAAAGTTATAAAATCATAATGGCTTATAATGTAAGGTCTTTACACACCTCTGAAAACATAGTTTTTGTATGTTATATTGCATTTCTGCCAATAAATTCTCCTTTAAATAGTACTACAATTCCCCACAGCAATTATATCTTTTAAACACCTGTTAAATCTGTTAAACTGTCTGGATCTGCCCATATAAATGACATAATAGACCAATTTGCAGTTTCACATCGACAGTTGAATCCTTTACTTCCTCATTTACAGACTGTAAATCTACCACAACAGTCTAAGAGCCAGAGATCCTCACAGGTGCATAGTTTGGTTGTAAAGTCTGACTGTGTGTGGAGAACATTGGTTCACTGCAACATGCCCTTCCCATGAGCATCTATGTACACCGTAACCAGCCTGGCAGAGCATTAATCAGAAACATTAAGACTGCTGAAGAGAGTGACACTTGCAGAGGGCGTCAAGACCCCCGCAGGGAACTGAGTTGGGTACTTAATGACCCATTCAACAGGCTCATGAAGAGACTGGACTGTGCTGCCTGATGCAAACACTGTCCCTCTCTGCCTGTTCATCTCTGACTGAGTGCCTTTTGAGCATCACTAGAAGCTCACCGCAAGGTGAACCCAATGTTTGGAGTAACTAGAAAAAGGAGAGTTGCTACAAACTAAAAACTGCAGTTTAATGCATGAAACAGAGTAGCTCTTCCAGTTGCAAGAAAATGTTACATGGCTGTAGACTACTCACAGTATTGCTTTGCACAGTAACTTTACAGCAAACTGAGATGATAATTAAATGCATTCAATATATGTGTGTGTGTCCATGATGATATTTTGTCAATTTCCTACTGTAAATATATCAAACAATTTGATTAGTATTATTTTTCCTCATTGTTGATTTAAAAAAAAAAAAGTAATGTAATGTAATATGTTAAATGAAAGCTTATTTATTCAACTGTCAGCTTATATAAATGTATAAAATTGACCCTTTTTGTGGTCCAAGATGAAATAATATTAAATACTATAAAAACAAAAAGGAGAAAAAGTTTTCAAAAGGATTGCCTGACTATACTGTATTCTCTACACTGGCAACTTGCAAACAGCTGATGGTCTTTACTTGAATTTTCATCTGTATTACTTATTTTAGTCCATTTCAATTCTCACACACCCATTTTCAGCTAATGTGAGCATAATTGAACCAAACCCATCTCTCACAAAACAGAGATTCAATGTCAGTTTTGACTAAAGTTGTAGTTAGCGCATTTCATCTTTGTTAAACTACCTTTAATATGCATTCCTTGTAACCTAAGCTTCGGTTTCAAAGCAGGTTTTCAAACACCTCCCTGGACACACATTTGTGTATATGAACACACACCAACAATCCTCCTGCAGTGTGGTGATACGGTGTCATCTAAAAGAATCTGCTCCAGCTCTATAAATTACTGTTTGTACCATTTTCATACCTCTCCTGACTTCTGTCTCTATCCTTTTCTCTTTTTCCCTCTCTCAGTCTGTCCATCTCCTGTATCTGTCTGTGCAGAAGATGTTCTCATTTGCTGGAATGTCTAGACAGCTACAGTATAAATCAAAACATCACAAAGAAATTCTACACATCAAACACAATAACAGCTACACGTCTTTCCATTGGGTTTCACAATCTCATCTGACACACATAATATCAACAGCAGCTAATTGAAATGCCCCTAAGAGAAAATGAAACAATAAATTGGGCTAGGAACTGTAGCAGGAAAATAGTCAAAGATAAAGGCTTTTCAAATTGTTAACCCAAATCCTAAATCCTGGATAAACACAACTCAGGGATATCTTCATATTAACCTAATAGTTTATAATCAATTGTGAGGGAAAAGAACAGCTCAAATATTCAGCTAAACATTTCCATTTGTGTTCTACTTTTAGAACAACAAGACATGATGAAATCATGTTGATGTTTGGTCTATTTATCCCTTTAACATACTTGTGCTTATTTATCATTTCAATAACCTTGACTGGATGAATGCAGTTTGCAATGGCAAATGAAACATACAAAATGACTACAAAACATGCAAACAATTTAGTGACATCAACTAGTACAGGATGCAATGAGATGCATTGTATTTGAATGAAATATACAAAATCTGCAGTGCTCAAAAAGCCAGTGTAGACAAAAATAATGGCATAGTGTATTCAGATGCTCTGAATCCAGGGCACAGTGTCTGTGTCAGTTTTGGTGGGGAGAAAGGGGGGATGGGTTCCTCTCAAGAGGTCAGTGTTTCAGTGTGGGGTGTTCATCAGATAATTAAACCCGAAGGGAGTAAATACACACATACACACACATTGTCATTTTCTCCCTCATAAAATGTTCTCATATTTTGTTCCCAAACAGCAGATGGAAGTAGAAGGCACAAGCTTGTTCTGAAAAGGCTGCATTTAACATCCCTTTGATTTTTCGCCTCTGGCTTGACAACTGAAAATAGACATTACTTCAGTGCGGTTGAATGTATAGTGCTTTAAATCAAATATAATACAGCTACCATAATACACTATGTGTTCCCTCCAACAGTTCTTTCGTTATCTTGGTTACAAAATTATTCTGAGCTTATGTGTGCCTGCAGGTTCTTTCAGATTTAGTTTCTTTGCCTTGCTTCACACCACATCACAATACATCTCACAAATTATAATAAAATTACATTTTTGAATCATTTAGAATAATTTGGTTGGTATATGTCCACTTTCAGAATATATAAAATTCCAGAAGCATACTGAATAAATATTCTGAATGTCATTTTCACTAAAGAATGTTATTAAACATAGCTTAAATGTTTTGAAATTCCACTGTGATAGAAATGGCAAAACTGGCTGCAATTTGTCAAATTGAATTAAACTACTGAGAGTATGAAGAGTTCTTTTTTTAAGTCTGTAGGCAAGTATGCATCCACAAATATGTGGTTTGTTCATGTTAGTGAACCGTGCATGTGTTTTCCCTACCTTAACCACATCCTCATCGGTCGAGCGACATTCCACCGACTCGGTCACATCAGTCACAGTACCTTCGGTTCCAACGGTGACCACCTTCACTGGCATGGCAACAGTTTTCCCCGTGAGCACTGCAGTGTTAAGGATCTCTGTCTCCTGCACACAGAGGGCAGATCAATCAGACTACATTAACTCAGGATAAATCACTCGCAATTATTCACAATAATAATGCGTCATTCTGTCAGCTCCAGCTCTTCAGTGCCAACATTGAGTCTGACATTGAATTTGCCAAGCCAATGCTATGTGTTTGCTAAGGTGTTCAGAGTAGTTTTAAAATGTTGTTTGTGGTTGCTAGGATGTTTAGAGTGGTTGCTTGCTGCCCCAGATCAAAAGATCTCCAAGACGAGTTATCAGATATGCAGCTTCAGAATTCGCTTTGGCTATTTTATCATAAAACAGCAATTATGATTATTTATTTATTTAAAATTTCATATTACATTTAAATATTAAATAAAATAAAAAAATATAAAACTATATTTAAAATCTCAAATTAAATCCAGTTTTCTTTTAATAATTGTAAAAACGAACAATTAAAAACATGTAAAGAAAAACTCAAAATTTAATATTCACATTTAATAAAAATATTTTCATTATAATACTAATCCGGATCCCTAAGCTTAAGTATGGGCAAAATAAATATTGATGCTTGACTGAGGAAGCACCAGTAATAAAGATAAAGATACTTATAGCAAACATCAATACCACTGTGGGAGGTTCCTGAAATATGCTTTACATATAGAACAAAGTCAGGGGGAAAAAAACCCACTGTAGGCGCATCTTATTTTTATAGAAATATCCCATAATTATGGAGAAATGACACCTATGGTAACTGTTTCTGTGAATCCATTTTCTCTTTAAGTATAATCTTATCTAAAACATGTCTGTGTGTTCAATTTACAGTTAAAAATAACCAAAGGCTTGATAATTAGATCATTTAAGTCTGACTTGTGTTTTTCTTGCCGGCTGGGGCTATGGGTAAGGAGATGACACAAAACTGCCCTCATCATAAACCACGTAACACTTAGAGACGGATAAACCTAAATAAAAAAAGACCCTCTCTGAAGGTTTTGTTCTTCATCATAGGGTCTTTTCTTCTCTTTATGTCACAGCTCTCGCCATTCTCCTTTAGAGAAAACAGATAACATTATTTAATCCTGAACTGTGCATAATGAAATTTCAAGCTTGTTAATAAGACTGAGGTCTTCTGTTCTTTTTTTTTTCAGGCTGATCCCACTTCAGGCTTCACTTGGCAGCTGATTCTTATTTCAATCATTTTCACTTTAATGCACCACAATCGTAAGGATAAACGAGCTTCTTCCTTTCTTTCCCTTTATGCGTTTAAGCCGATCATTATTTTCTATCTAACACAGGCTGCGCTGTCTACTTCTGAGGTAGAATTTGAATACGCCATTTCCCTTGATTTCAAAATTATGTAAATGTGCAATAGGAACGTAGTCTGAGCAGCGAGAGCTTGGTATTCAAACCTTACGCTTAGACATTTTGACAGGGAGTTATCGCCTGTGTTTGATTTGCTGTCAAAACATTAATTTATCAAGACCAGGAAAATGACTCTGATAAATATTCCACAGGATGGGATGGGTGAAGTGTTTACAATTTGCTCTCCCCCTTTCACTCACTTCCCGCTCAGATGAATTCAAAGAACCTAGCGACACAGTTGCTAGACAAGGTGCTTTCAAATGTCTTTCAATGTGTCCATTCACCGGCTGTTAAAACCGAACAATGTAATTTTCAGTCAAGCCTGAAGATTACGCAGTGAATTAAAAACAGAATTCAAGAGTAAAACAGGCAAAGCGGTGGAAAGCCTCTCATTGTGATGCCACAGACTCTGATGGGTGACAGTAAAGAAAAAAACGAAGCTGAGGTGAGTTCAGTTCAGCGAAGGAGGACAATTTTAAACCACACAGGTCAAATCTATTGACCCTTATGAAATGCATACCTGCTCTTCACCTTCACATGGAAAAAGCACAAAAAACGTAGTGGAACTTTTCTGCTCAGGATATATCAACAAAAATGTTTGATATTTGAAAATTATATCTAATGCTTTGGAAAAGAAGAAGAAAAATAATCATTTATTCACCTTAAAAACGATGAGTATGTGAATGTTTGCACAGCTATGGAAGGATTCCAAAGTAATAGAAGACCAGACTTTCCAAATTCAGAAATGCATATACGGTAGAGTAAGAAACAAACCTTAATCCAGTTCAGTCTCATAAAAGTCCCATAAATCTGTGCCACATTTTTTGGGGAGTTTTGGGGAGAAAATATAATGCGTTAAAGGGATAGTTCACCCAAAATTATTCAACCTCATGTCATTCCAAACCTGTAACAACTTTATTTATCTAGCATCATTTGTGATTTTTTTTGTGTAAAAAGAAAAGAAAAATAAAGATCTTATCAAAAATTCTTCTATTCTGTAGCAACATCCGCTGCCAATCATGAGTACCACAATGCAAGAATAAAGTCATTATTTTTTGTATTTCTATTTTAACAATGTCCATACTACCTTTCTGGGCCTTGAATGTGTCAATTGTGTTGCTGTCTATGCAGGGTCATAAAGCTCTAAGATTTCATAAAAAATATCTTAAATTATGTTATGAAGGTGAAAGGAATGACATAAGAGTGAGTAATTAATAAAGAATTTTCATTTTTGGGTTAACTATCCCTTTAAACATGACCAAACAAAATAAAATCACAATTATATAAAATAAATACAGAAAATTAAAATAATATTTTGCACAATAATCTGATTTCTGTCGCATAAAGTGACATTGTCTGGAGTAATAAAATTCAGCTTTATAAATTACATTTTAAATATTTAAATAAAAAAAAAAACTAATTGTAATTAGTTTCTACTGTAATTGTTTCTACTGTATTTTGATCAGTCAATTGCAATAATAAATTGTATACACACACACACACACACACACACACATATATATATATATATATTTATTTGTATTTTTTTCCACTGAACTTGAAAATTAAGGAAGATTTACTCTGACAGCAGGACTGATGTGGGTGGCATGAGAGCCAGCAGAACTAATATGCCACTAGTTTACGTCCACCTACACTCCCCCCCACCTCAATCACGAAGCTCCTGTTGTTGAAACTCACCATCCTTCTCCTTCCCCCAACCCCATCTCTGAAGCTCCTATGAGCCGTGGTTCCAGAGGGAGGGTGTTGAATCCGAGCACGATGTGTTATTCATGCAGCCTCGTCATCCGCTTCTGCCCAGTGGTCGGTAAACATCGTTCCCTGGACTGCTGACTGATTAGTGTTAGCTATGCGTGGATGCTGAGTTTAAAGAACAGGCTGTACGGCTTTCCAGAGACCATCTCTGCGGGAGGGCAGTGCTTCTACAACACGCACTTACCTTTAAATGATTCCACACTATCTTGAGAACGAGTGAGAGAAAGGAGAAGGAGGCAAATCGATAAAAGGCCATTACACTTTTGGCAGCGTTGGTGGGGACTAAAGAGTTCTCGGACGTCAGAGAATGTAGGGTTAATATCAGCACAGGTGATTGGTTCAGTTTATGGAGAACCTACACCGGCTCACATGGGGTCTAATGCTCAAGGACAGGCAGCGCTGAACGCATCGGCACCCCGTGCGGATCCTCGCGGACGATGCAGCAGCCATGCTATTACAGAGCAATCGATCGGCGGCTGTATTTCTTTTCAAGACCGCGGGTCCTCCCAGCTCTTCAGCAGCCGTGGCTGAAGCCTTTTTGCCTCTCAGAGTCTTGCTGACAGAGCCTCTGATAAAATGGCACAACAGTGCAGACAAACAGGGAGTGAAGAGGAAGATGGCTATTGATTTTAGTAATAGTGCAGAGAGATAAAGGGAACGCTTAGCTGTTGTTGAACACATTACAGTCACTGGGTCAGCCAAGCGCCTTTCAGTGGCCGCTAGAATGAGGGTAATCACAGTTTTGTGTTGCTGTTTCCCCATCAACCCATAACCCAAGACCTTTTCACCTCAATGCTTGGCTAAATGAGCGCTGTTATGAACCAGACATAAGCATAAAACTATATTTCTCTGCTACCATTCCTTAAGTATTGACATTGATGCATTATTCATGACATTGCATAGATATGCTCATTTAGAAAGTGGATATTGTAACTGGAACAACATTCTTATCAAACCATCACATGTTTAAGTCTTAACCCCAGCCTTAAGATGAGGATGACAGGAAGGTTGTTCGAACAACATGTCCTTCTTGAATCACAGCAAGCACATATAGAGCAGTGGTGAACGTACTGCAACTCTATTACACTACATTCCCACTGCACCTACAAAACAATCTGTACTGCTCGGTTATTTGGAGACCAACATATGTTGTTTTTATGACCAGGAACAATTATTTTTATGTGCATGTTTAAAAGTACGCAGAACAGATTCTTAATTATTGTTTCTTTTTTGTTTCTTCGAAGTTTCATTGTATAATAAAAATATAAAACAATAACCTGGAGGGATAATTTTTTAAAATTAATAATAATAATAATAACAACAATATATTTATATATAAATATTATTACAACAATATAAATATTATTATGTATGTTAAAATGCATGCAAAACTGATTCTTAATTATTGTTTAATTTTTGTTTTCTAATTGCATAATACAATAAAAAAATGTCTTCAGTTATTAATAAGTTATTGTTAAATAAATGAATTGATTAATTAATAAATCATCATCTAATTTTAATTATTTATAATATAAGAACAATTTTAATTATATTTATATACTATATATTACTACTTATATGATTTATTTATTATTATCAATATTATATTAATTGACCAATTTTCAATTATTTTTGATTTTTTTTTGTTTACCTTTAAGCATGAACTGAACTGATTTTTAATTCTTTTAGTTAGATAATAAAAGTGAATAATAATAACAATGATAATTGTATAATTCATACTACGACATCTAATTTAAAGTAAATAATAATAATAAATATAAATATTTGTTTTGCAATCTAGTCATGTCTAGTGGTTTAGGTTTAGTGGTAAAGGTTTAGTAATTTAGCCAAATAACACAAAATAATAAGTTAGTGATTTTATCACTAAAGGGAGACCATTCACTATCACCAGACTCGATACAAAAGAACCACACACACAAAAAAAAATTCTTTCCATCCAATTATCTGTCTGCAACCTGCAGCCCTCAAGGGTTTTGGGGTTAATGTTCAAACAGCACAGACATAGGAACTTAGATGAACTCTTTCACCACTCTTTCAAATTAACACTTGCTAGAAAACTCCCCCACCTTTTAATAACTGTAAAAAACTGACACGGCTTAGATGCGATCGCCATCTAACATCGTCTTCCTCATTTCCTCCATCTCTAGGGCAGTGAAATGTGGAAGTACAGATTCCATATGCCCTGTGTAGTGTGCAGGCCTCCAGGTGAGGGATAATGAATACATAGGCTGTTTCAGATGATTGTGATAAGGCGGCAGCGGTCATGCGGTGTAGAGAGAGAGAAATGCTGGTAGTAATGAGAGAGTGTGCGGTGAGGACCATCGATCCCCATGGCTCCGTGGCAGGGCGCAGGTTTACCGAGGCCAGTCGCTGCACACAATAACACACTTCTGTCTGCATCTTAATCTCTCAGCAGTCACAAATCAACTTGCATTTCTTTCAGACAACCGCACTCATTTTTCTCTCTCTCTCTCGCCCCCTTTTTTGTTTTCTCTTTCTGTTCTTGCATGTGTACCACATGGTCTTGGGCTGCAGGGGGTTCTAGAGAAACATTTGCATCATGAGTAAATAAAGCAGTAATACAAAAAAGTTCAAATACTAGAGTACAGTGAGCATTCTGTCAAACTGTGCAGCTTAAATGACTTCTCTGAAAGACATTCTCATAATAAATTGTAAATTCCTTGTTTTTTCCACAGATAAAAGGTTGCTGGTCTCAGAAATGTCAAAATACATTCTAAAGCTATCATCCATGCTGAAAAGAGCTGAGCTAGTTTATGCTGCTTAATGCTAGTTTAGTTAGTAGACCAACCTTAAAGGACTGGCAGATATGATAACTAATTTGTAGATATTCAAAAGTCTTTAGTTTACATAATAGTGTGGCACAGTTTTTACTATTGTCAAAAATACAGTCATGGTCAAAAGTATTAGAACACTATTATTTTCACAAGCTAAAAAATGTTTTAATACAGGTTTTTTTATTGCCCTAATTGGTAATAATCCAGTGAGGATATACTTTAATTAGAAATGTGTTCCTTTTTGAGAAGAAATACTATTAGGGCTATCAGGACATCAAAGAGTTAAATTATTGCTATTTATAAAGAAAATCTTTAAGTGAGCATTAGATAAAAGAAATGTAATGTATAAATACTGTACAGGAGATTAATGTTCAATATGGTATTGATTAGGGCTGCACGATTATTACAAGAAATATAATTGTTGATTATTCCCTTGAAATAGTACTAGCGATTATTAATTATCTTATCTACAGTATCAAAATAAAGTAAAAATATGCATAGTATTATAACGCTATACTAAAGCTAAAATTAAAACAATGTAAAAACCCTTAAGATAACATGTAGCAAGAAAGAACACATCTTAAGCACACAAAATAACATACGTGGATTTTGAACTATTAATTGCTGCTTTGAATGATTATGTAATGGTGGTGTTTGTAATTGCAATTGCGATTATAAATTTGATTTATTGTGCAGCTATATTAATGATATATAGATCATTCTAATTATTAGCGAGAAAAGAATCACTAGCAGCTAATTCCCCAATGTAAAATGTAAAATTCAAAAATGTTGCCTGATTTATGGCCTATACGGCCTGTGGAAAGCACAAAGGAAAAGGTATTACCCTGTCCTGTAGGCGGTTTACAGAGGACACTGTTCAAACACTGTTCAGGAAGACAAACAGCAGGCCAGCATCGCTCAGAGAACAGAGAAACCCATGAGCTCTGAAGAAAAGCCTGACACACACCCAAACTCAAGACTAAGGCCAAGAGGCTACGGAGAACCAAACAAAACAAATCCTGGAAGGGAAAAAAAATCAGAAGAGGGGTTTGAAGGGAGATGCCTCTGACTTGGCAATTTGTTTGATTTTGCTTTTCTCTGAACAAACTCTCTGAGCGCCGCGAGAAGACAGGGTGGCAAACAAGAATGAGAGCGCTTTCAATAGTCAACAGAAAACAAACTCAGCAGGGACCGAAATTTGCCTTCGAGAGGGCTGAACGGCCAATTACAAGGAGCTTAAGTAAACTTGATTCAAAAGTTGTGAGGTATAGAAACAGAGCGAGGAAGAAAGACAAACACACACATTATAAAGCGAGAGAGAGAGCCAAAGCGCACGCTGATGCATCCTAATGAGCCAGAACAGATTTCCTGCATTTTGAGGGTATCATGCACTGCCAAATCCTATTAGGGCATCTCCTCATTCAAAAAGTTGAAAGTGATGTGATTACATTGATCCCCTCCTGCTGTGTAACACAACAATCTGCTCTCCCAGCATTCCGAGAGCTCAAGACAAATGCGCTCCGTCAGAGACCCAGACAACACAAGTGATTGGTAGCTGTTGTCTCTCTGTCTGCGGCCGTGATTGTTGTGCGAAACGCACCCCTGGGCCGAACGGGCTCGAGCCGGGGGTGTCGAACTGAGGCTGTGAGAGCACCCGGGCTCATTTTCACAATGTTATTACATCATTCTCCGCCCTCGTCGCTACTGTACGACTGGCTGTGTTTACCGTAATAGGCCGAGACAGCACTGCTCTCAAAAGCGATGGCTGATGGTGCTTGTTTGGCCACTGAGTGGGGAATGGGTCCGCAGCGGCTGTCCTCTCTAATGAGGCCGAAGAGACAGCTGGCAGGCCGGAATTAGCCGGTGTCCACGAGAGGGAAAAATCTAATTCTAATGGAGAAGAAGCCTCCGATGGGACAGATTGCAGTCTCTTGCCTTTGTTATCGTATGCCATTGTTCCTGTCACACCAATCTGCGTAGTTCCTCTACATTAGACAGGTAGAGAGAAGGGGGAGAGAATGGCCGCGCTCGGGGTGATTAAAGCTGCCCGCTGACTCTGTTGCTGGCTTAACAAAGTCTTGATTAAGTTTAACAAGGTGTGGTGATGGCAGTGACATTGTTATAGACAAGGGGAAAAGCCGCCATAGGGTATGTGAGAGAACGCTGCACTGTAAAAAGCAATTAAGACAGGCTGCAAAAGAGGCAAGGTGATATAATTCTAGATGATATGCAAAACAGAACCAAATCTACTTTGTGTCTGTGAGTGTTTGCATGTGAAGGTTGTGAGAGGAAGGTGAAACGCTTTAGCTAACGGGAGGGAGCAATCAGATTTCGGTGGTTTACAGAAACTACACAAAACCTTTCACATCAAAAGGAAATCATCTTCATTAAAGAGAACCCAATGAAGAGCAGACGTGTAGCCCACCTCTAATCAAACTACCATTTTTCTCCTTGCTTCAGACTCTTGCTTTATTTAAAAGATGAAACTTGCACTCAAAACTGTTTTGTCTTATTTTGTTGTGCTGCACTGAAATCACAGGCACCCTAATTTATGTCTTTATTTTTTAAATACAGCAATGTGTAAATGATCTATGTACTGATCATTATCACTGTTGGTGCTTTTTTATTAGTTTAGTGGAGGAAAGTGTATATAATACCACACGGCAGTATTCTGTGGTTCGTCATATCTTAATCTGTGTGAATATGTGCATAGGACTTAAAGGATAGATGGGTAAAAAAGTTTCACTGAAGTACAGCTATGTCTATAGAAGACACTGTGGCACTGACTTCAGAAATCGTTCCAATACGCTGATTTGATTATTATTATTATAAATGTAAAAAAAACAGCTGTGCTGCTTAAAAATAAAGCATGATACATTTTTTTGTAATCTTAGACAAATAGTAGCTTTAGAATAACTATGAATTAATTTCTTTAATTATAATTAAATAATAAAAAAAAAATTGCCATGTAGTTATATACATAACATGATTTACTAATGTTTGCACAGGACAAACTACTGGTATGTGCACCATTGTTTTATGCAAAAAAGAGTGTCTTAAGCCCTATTGGGATGGGACTAGTTTTACAGGGGGCCGTTAGAGAAATCTTTGTTTCACAGAGGTACTTGGTGATTTTAATCCCGTCTGATTCTGCCATGTCTGTGTTTTTCAAATGCGATGTCGGTGATTGCCAGCGATATTTTTTTTACAACGCGTTTCCTTGTGTGTTTTGGCCAACGTGATATGCCGTAGATGCTCTTACCGCACCCACGTTTTATATATTTTGATATAGAAAAAGATAAATAAACACAAATAAAGAGCCAGATCACGTAAACTGTTAAGACTGACTATTGTAATATCATTATCTGGTAAGATTACTCGGTTACATATGTTTTAACTATCAAAATTAAACATGTATTTACTACAAATAAAAACATAATAGTTAAAATAAAGTAACCACACATTAACATCTTTTTTCTGTACTAGACATTCAGCTTCACCATGGTATTTGTGATTATACTAATGGTTATCAATCTGAATGACTATAGCAATGCACACAAACAGAAAACAGAGCGCGTGATCTCTGTGACGCCCAGAAGAACAAAACAGACCCTCTCAGCTCTTTTATAGAATTGTGTTCTAACGGTAATTTCCTGTTTAGTAAATCTGTCCCAAGATCTTGTTGCATACTTCACTACTGTTTAAAAGCTCTGTGCTTCCCCACTCAGGAATAGCACCAGCTGTGACTGCCCAGCCACCATATAGATTGAAACAACCTTTATTATCTTCTATTTAACCTTATTTGTTTGAGGTTCCTCACAGTCTCCTCTCATTTTAAATTAATTACTTTTGGTCTTGACCCAGTTGCCGGTTTAAAGCAAACTGCACGCTTAATTAACCAAATTACAGCTAATTATCGTTAGTCATACTGTTGCTTCAGATGACGCATCAACATTTCCTGCGTGATACGTCTTACATTATGCTTGAAAACAGCTATAATTTATATTATATGCAAACAGTGATAATAAAAAGAGCACAAAAGAACAGCATTGCATGTTTGGACTTGTTGAGAATGAGTCGACTGGTAACTAAACTCACCATAGCCAATGGCACGATTCCCCCGAGGTCATGTGGTGCCAGACGGATGAGTGTCTGGATCTCATCCGAAAGGGTTCGGGAGATGGGGTACTCTATCTGCCATGTCACTGAGCGACTTCCCAAAGGATCCAACAAGCCGTTGACCTCCAGATCCACCTGAAGGACTTTCTGGAAACCGGCTTCCACCCTAACATACGAAGAAGAGAAAATAAAAAGTAATATCAAAATGTTTGAATACAAAATCAAAGCGCGTACATGTAAAAGTCATGGGTGTCTTGTGTTTATTAGTTGATATGTGGCTACTGGCCAGTGCGTTCTGCCAACAGATGAAGGGGCAGTCAAGCGGCCATTTATCGACCCTTTTGTTTTTGTACACCTGGTGTGTGTAGGATGTAGGCTGCGACGTATGTGGGTGTGGGTGTGTGGCGGTTTACTCTCATTATTTCAGTTCAACAAAAACACAGCTCAGCAGCAACCAGAAAAAAAAGACAGCAAAAAAGCAATTTACTTTTGGTCCAGCGCCACAGCATTTTCAGAAAAGATTTCCAAAGCAGAGCATAACATTGTCTCCACTGATTGCGATGCAGACAAAGCTGAAAAACAATGAATAAAAACCAAAGCCATTTGATTTGCCCCGGCCTGGGTTTGATCAGCCTGGCTGCTTTGACCTCACAGTACTTAGTTAAAACAAAACGGCATATGAAAAACTCCTAATATCAAAGTACAAATCTGGAATATGGAACCGCAATTGAATTTGCACTTGGAACACAAAACAAAACTATATTCTTTCCCTCAGATTCCCTCAGTGTTTCCTCTCAGTATCAGAATAGTACGGTACAAGGTCCCTCTTAAAATAACTCACGCATCCATGACAAAAGTATGGTCACTATCATTTGAACACATTGGAAAAAATAATTAGAATTTGTTCTTTGGTTGACGTCACACACAAGTTTCTAACAAACACTTTCCATAGGGTTAACCAGGTTGAAGTTTTTCCTCTTGTGGAACTGGTCTACTTTTAACCTGTTTCTATGACATTTTTTGTCCTGCTGTTTGGAGGAACATCACACAAATTACTGTAGATTTAAAATGCATGAATTTCTAATAAATTAACAGTCAATCCTCTATATTTCAAAACAGGCAAGATTGATAATACTTTGACAGGCCAAATGTTATGATTGGAATATAGTAAATCTACTGTACGTCAGGTAAATGTGTATAATAGGCCTACGTATGAATTAATATATCAGAGTTACTATACTAGAAGGTTATTACTCTTCAGAGGTTTGGCGTCTGTAAGACTTCTATTCAGCAAGGTAGCATTAAATTAATCAAAAGTGACAATAAAAATATTTCTAATGCTACAAAAACTATTTTAAAGAAATGCTGTTATTTCTATTTATTTCAGAATCCTGAAAAAAAAACATGTCCATGTAAATATTGAGCAGCATAACTGTTTTCAACATTATAATAAGAATTGCTTCTTGAGCACTAAATCAGCATATTAATATGATTTGTGGCTGATCATGTGACACTGGAGACTGAAGTAATTTAGTTTTGACATCACAGGAATAAATTACATTTTAAAGTGCTTTATAATACATACTTTTTTAATATATAATAATTCACAATAATACTGTATTTTGATCAAATAAATACAGCCTTCGAAAGCATAAGAAACGTCTTATACATTTCTCTTATATACATTTCAATTATTTACCTGAAATAACATTAATTATTTAATTTGTGAAAAAAAAAAAATATATAATACAATTTGGGGTTTCTGATTCTGGGCTAGTTTGGATTGGTCTTTAAAACTCTAGCTGCAGAATCTGAAAAAACTCTCTGAATAACACAGAGATACTGTATATCAAACTGTATATAAATACATTCTCCTGCAAATTAATCTTCCGTGAAAAACATCTAAAACATCTTCCACCTGTCTGTGTCCTCTAATCACAAGCAGTTTTAACAACTTTCATTCCAAAAAGCCCTGGATTCTCTGATTTCAATGTCATGGAAACTGAGACGGCAGGATATCTTTAATAAGCAAATCTAGGATGATCATATCAGTTTTCACACGTTCTAATCTGTGACTTTACATAATAAAAGCGACCACACACTGACAGTTACTGCCAGACTGCACATGTTGTAAATTAATTTGACTTGTAGATTCCTTAAGGAGAAATTACAGTATCTGTAAAGAGCAGAAAAGTGAACTCAAGACAAGAAAAAGCTTGTTTAAAACACTTAAAAGAATCAATTTGCTCCGAACCGTGTAAATTTCTTCTTTCTGTAGATTACAAAAGAAACAGGATTTTCATTTACTTTTGCACAATGATAGCAAATCACAAAAGCACTTTAACAGTGGTCCACTCAACTTGTCCACTATATTCAAAGTCACCTGAAGTCACCTGAAGTCACCTGAATTAATAGATCAAAATTCATAGTCCATATTACTAAGAAAATACTAATGGTTTAGGTCTCTAGCTCATTTGTAGTCAGAGTGAAGTGCACAAGTCATGTAAACCAGGGTTTACATGACTTTTCAGGGGTTTTTTTTCAATTTTTTATCACTAAAAAATTTGGTCACCATTCACTTGTATTATATGAAAAAGAGCAGCATGAATATTCTGCTAAACTTCTGCTTTCATACTCCGAAGAACAAATGATTCCCAATTAAATTTTTTGGGTGAACTACTCCTTTAACAACTAGATACATCCAATGAAGTATGGCTTACCATAGGAAATGGCATTTCAGCAACTACTCCAAGAACAAAAGGTCTTGCAACAGACATTTCGTTAACCATTTTTTACGATCACACAAAAAAGGGCCAAAAAAGCCTATTTAAAGTAAGTGCCATTTTGTTGTGCTAATGTGGTGCTGGTGAATGGAGATGGGCAGCTAAAAGGCTATGGTGTTAGAGAGGTATTCTGGGAGAAACACAGCTGACAGCTTTGTTGCACTTAAAAATAAATGCATCCGCCTTGTAAACACTGGCTTTCCACGACCTCTCTGAATGCTCTGAAGAGCCCTGTTAGCTCAAACACTTTAATGGGTCATTGTCGGAATTCTCACTCACAGTTAAGAAAATCAAACTAGCAGAGAAGTAACACAGGCATTACGGCTCAAATGTAGGGTTAAGATGTGTCCAGCAGAGGGCGAAGTGCAGTATCTCTTCACCAAGATTTAACGTTTCTGACTTAAAATCAAAAGCTAATGCTGATTGATTAAAATCCTTTCGGCTGCAGATGGAATTTGGGAATCTCTCTGCATTTTTGCAACTGATTTTGTGGGATTATTTGCGGAATGGGTTTTAACATGTTAAACCAAGCATACTAGGAGCAGATGTAGCAAAAATGTTCAAGAAACAAACATAAGGGGAAGGGAATTTAATGAATGACGGGCGTTCCAGCGGAAACTGCTTTTGGTAGAATTACGTGTGTGACTTAGTTTAGTGTGCTTTCTACCTGTTTATAACCTATATTAAATGCATTTTCTGCTCTCTATAGCCCTCTTTGACAGTCTTAAGATATGCAAGAGAGGTTATAAGGCCAGCAAATATGAAAATCATTTCAGACACAGAGAGTGAAAAAGTGAAGCCTGAATACACATTTTCAAACCACAAAAAGAGTACTTTGGGAAAACAGGAATGTAAAGTGGAACGTCTCTGTGAGAGTTTCTCTGTGAAGTCTTTGAGAGTCTCGACAGGTGCTCAAGTGCTCATCGCTAGGATGAATGGATTGTTACGTCAAAACGTATAAAAATGTAGAGAAAGCCAGAGGAGAGCAATTCGATGAGATAGATTGACATACAACCGTCAGAGGAAGTGAAATCCTGCCAACATGTATAGGTCTGACGACAAAGGGCTCGACTGCAGGAGGTGGAGAATTAATATTTAAAGTGGAGTAGGTGAAATTTCAATCTTTCAAAAAGGTTCTTCGACTGAATTTCCCAAAACAGAGGCTCTTCAAAGAAATGCCGCGCCTACCTCATTTTACACAACCATGTAAAAATGGCGTGAGAGTAAAGCAAAAAGGGTAGAAAATGGAAATGGCTTTCATTGTGGAGACTCTAGGGTGGATATATTCATGCACAGTGGTGATCTGCTTAGCACTGACAACAATGATACATCAAACGAATGGAATCAATTTGACTACAAAGCCGCTGTGGTTGGCAACTCACGGCTCGGGGAAATAAAAGTCAAAGCTGGGGAAGTAATGGCAGTTGGCGCGTCAGCTTTGAGTAAAGCTGTGGTGGAATTTCATTTCACAGGTTGCGGAAGACGCAGAGTGAAAGAAGGCGAGCCCTTGCCCTCCTGCTGGAGGATTTGCCAGCCGCCTCTTACACTCATTTCTCTCTCAAAGGCAACACTGGGCACCCCGGACCCCCAACAGGCTAAGCATAAAACTCAATCACAGTGCTGGCATGGGGGCCCTGACCTGCATCACGCTCACTAAAGAAGTTTATGGTCTAAAGACGGAGTTCAGATGGTCAGAACAAAGGAGAGAAGGATGAGAGAAAGGAGAGGATCAGCAACAACTACAGATGAAAGTTAATGTGGAGACTGTATTTGTGTGCTGAGAGAAACAGTGAAGCTTTTATAAAAGTATCAGCCTGCTACAATAAACGACTGTGATATAGAATCAGTTGCCAAGGATTACAAACTTCATAGTATCCAGTGTTAAAGATATTCAAGAATTTTATATATAATTGCTAGTAATCCAGAGAATCATCTACACCTATGGTCAATTTAGGTTCATGGTGCATCTACTGTATGAAACAGCCTAGATCTTTTAAGCGCAAATATATCCCAAAATGTCATACAAGATGAACATGAATCTATTAGCCACCCCCAAAACATTGCACATAATTACAGTACAAGTGTAAAGAAGCAGTTTCATCACTTGCGGTGCTTCTAGAAAGATCACATTTTTTTAAGTTAACAAATCTTTTAAGTGGACAAACCTTTTCAAAAGATCATAAGCCTAAGTAGTTCAAAAAACATTCACAGCAAAGGACTGTACTATAAGATCAACGTAAGCTTGCGTGCTTTTGGGAAACGCAGCCCAGATCTTAAGTGAAAGAATTTTTAAAGTGAATATTTTCTTTTTTGTCCCTTGTGAAGAACATGACTGCTTTAATTGCTTTTCCTGAATTTTAAGACTAATTATACCATAAGGAAACAGTATTTTAGCGCTTTCTTACATTTAGGTTCATCTTTCACACCAGAAATAGCCAACATTGCATGGGGTTGTCTACAGCCTCACTATCACCACATCTCTAGATATTTCTGACACTTAGCAAAAGAGAGAAAATGACCCACAGCTCAGTTTCTGTATAGGTGTATTGATGTGAAGCAAGAGCACAAAGAAGTGTTTTTACACATGGGTTGGTAAATAATAGATGACAAGCAGCATAGCATGCTTAAGATGTCATTCTACTTATATTCTTCTGCTGTAATTTATAAAAGCAATTCTCAACAAACATCAGAGCAACAGAAAACTTTGCCAAGCAGACAAGTGCATAGTGTAGACAGTTCAAACACCTTTACTTTTTAGAGTTATTCTCCAGGAAAACTATCAGGAGGATCTATAATAAATATACTGTGCTTTCACTATCAAAAGGCTAAAAATGTAGATGTGATGGAAACTTAAGTGTGTACGTTTCTAGAAACAAAAATTAAACAATATCATTTGGACAATATCGTTGAACGTGCAGTGTCGGAAAGATTTAGGAAAATTTCCAGCCAGCGCCCATGGAGGAGGCTCAGAAAATGTCTAGTTGTGAATATTTGCAACGTGTTATCGCTCTAGATTAATCAATGGTTGTTTTTTGTGTTACTCATGATGCTCTCCATTTTCTGATGCAACCGGAATTGTCAAACCTGCCATGTTAATAAGCTCTTAGCTGATTGGCTTGAATAATTAAATTTGCTTTTGGTGTGCAAATGTATTATTAGCAAAAGTAGATTATATACAAAGTCAATGCAAAGACACAAACAAACAAATTTATACTGAGATGACATGAACAACACATTGGATTTCAACACACAATGCCTCAAGTTCAACAATTTAATCTCCAGCCAAAATCTGCAATGATCTGATTTAACACTCCAACTGTAAACTCACCCTAAGAAATGAATTTATGTTAGATTTTCCTGTACAATACTTAAGTCCCTAAGATTAGCCCTCAGATGAAAGAACAAGAGGCTACCGATGATCCAAAATTAACATTCTGGCAAATATAGCAAGATAAATTGTGTTACTGTGTAAACAGTTATTAAAATGGAGGAAAAAAATCAACATTTTTAATAGTATCTGTCTTAACACTGCATTATTTTATTTTTCATTCATTTGGACAAAATAATAAAATATTAAAAAGAAAAAAAAGCTTATTACAAGAGTATCAAAAAATGAATATTCCTGATTACGCTTACGTTTTTTAAATAATCAATGTTTTAAAAATTAACTTTGAGTGAGAATTAGACAGTGAAGATAATCTAAATGAAAAAATCATGAAAATGAGCATGCACAATTAAATATATATCAGCCAATGAACTCTCTATAAACCACCAATAACTTTTGTGTAAAATCCTTGAAATTATGGATGACCAGCATCTAATGCAAAATATCACTGACAGCCCACCTTGACTGTCTGCAACCCGCGATCTCATGAACCTTGAGGCAGTGATGTAATATTCATTGCACTCTGCAAGTTGATTTGCTTGCTGTTGCAGGAAGGCAAGAGGTTTAAGAAGAATGCCCAGTGTTTGGACCGGATGCAAGCTGAGGAAAATGGCTGCCCTTGGGGGAGACATCCAGCTAGGAACATCATTTAAATCCATTAGCTAGATATCATCAGACTTTCCCACATACTTAGTAGCTATGTTATCACCACTGCAGACGTGAAACGAAATGGGGAGTGCAGAGTGAAATGGATGCCCAAGATGCCGGTTCTTCACACTGAATTACCTGAACCAAACCTGGGTAGATGGGCGGCTCACAAAGCCTTCTCACCAAGCGGTATCACATGTGCTCAGGCTCAACTTTGAAGTACAAATAATTGTATATGTGTAAGAGCTGAGTAAGAGAGTTCTGATTATAAATAAAAAACCTCACAGTAAAAAGGAAAGCAAGTGGTAAGTAAGGAACAATATTGAATATAACATTAATAAATAGTGGCCAAACTACCTTAAAAATAAAACTTCTTGCGGTTTACATGCAGGTACATTTCCTTCTCGAAAGCCTTATGTATGAATACCAACCTGAAGCCATTCAGCACACATCTGCTGCCTCATGGGCATACGAGCATATACGACTGCAGAAAACACAATAACGAAAACACGGCCATATGAGGAATCATTTTCATTATGCTACAGTAATAGATCAGAACAGTCATTATTGCCTCTAATTCATGCTCTGCATAAACCAATACAATTAAGTATGCGAATATGCGGTCACATGGGATCTTTGGAAGTGCTTAGCACACATGTGCTAGGCATGCTAATGTCGGCATACTTGCGAGAGTCACACGCTAACACTTTCGTTCCTCTGCAGCACTTTGTTTGATTTAACTTGATTAACTTCCTTGCCATATGTTTCCTATTATTTTTTCGCCATTAAGCTCCATCGCTCTCCTCCCAGTCATGAAACATGATATCATTTGCTTCCTTCAGAATGTGGGATGAATCCAAATGATTTAAGTTCTGTTTTCTGACTGATGAACTTCCCATCCCTCATACACAGCGAGAACAAGACGTCAATCCATAATTGGAAGCTCTCAAGCGTAACATACTCAGACTAATTAAAAGAACCAGAGCTAATGGCAAAACACGCCATACTGCACTCTCCCCAAACAGGTTGTCCCTGATACAAGTCATTACAAGGGCTACACACACATACAGACACCCAGACTCCAAGGATCCTTTGCTTCATTTGCAGACATTGATTTTATTACTTATGCTGGGTGTTTATGAACCTATGGCCTGGTGTGTATATATATATATATATACATATATTAGGGGTGGGCATAGATAATTTAAAAAAAAAATCTAGATTAATCTACATTAATTTTGAAGTTGGTTTCTTGGTTTCACAATTCAATGCAATAAAATTATTATTTATCAACACTATGGCCCAGTTTTACAAAGTTCTTTTTGAGTATATGAAAGTTTACAGAAATAGTCTTGACTTTTAAAAGTTGGATTTTTCTTTTTTTCCTCTGCATTGTTGCTGCTTGATTATTGATTGATTACTGATGAGACCATAGACATTTAACAGGCTCTATTCAGACTAATGCACAGATCTCTTTCGATATATCATATGTTTTGCTCTGCTCTGAAAACATAACTGATGGTGTGTTCATCAGTTTTGTATAAAAGCATTAGAAAATGCAAGTGCATTTATCCGCAGCCGCGATCAGATGCTTCAGGACAAACAAACACAACGCGCACATGACGCGCAAGTCTGTTTTGTGCATCTAATACCAATTCCAAATGGTATATAAAGATCACAGATGACAGGTGATTAGAATCGAAGCTCACACGTACAATAGTTTAGAAAACTAGTCCTGTCCGAATAAGGCTACAGTGTAACTCGGCTATACATCCGCGTTAAAGGTGAAAGTCACCATAGCTTGTAGTATAGACTCCAACCCAACCAAACAAAATTCCTACTGTAAACATATCAAAATGTCATTTTTGATTAGTAAAATGCATTAATAAGATATTCATTTGGAAACTTTAAAGGTGATTTGTTCAGTATTTAGATTTTTTTGCACCCTCCGATTCCAGATTTTCAAATAGATGTATAATGTATAATATATTCCAAATATTTTCCTATCCTAACAAACCATGTCTCAATAGAAAGCTTATTTATTGAGCTTTCATATGATGTATACATCTCAGTTTTGTAAAATTTTACCTTATGACTGGTTTTGTGGT
Source organism: Enteromius unitaeniatus (assembly GCA_032359435.1). Taxonomy (NCBI): domain Eukaryota; kingdom Metazoa; phylum Chordata; class Actinopteri; order Cypriniformes; family Cyprinidae; genus Enteromius; species Enteromius unitaeniatus. The sequence continues at coordinate 6,719,390 of JAUMHI010000067.1, forward strand.
CCATGGTCACATATATACAAACACACACCTATATATATTCTACAACAGACCTGTTTTCAACAATGACAATAAGAAATTGTTACGTGAGCAGGAAATTAGCATATTAGAATGTTTTCTGAAGGATCATGTAACACTGAAGACTGGAATAATGTATGCCTGTTTATTATAAAAAACTGTTTATTATATATATTGTTTATGCAATAAACTGAATGTATAGTTGTTCAAACAGGACACGTTCTTACATTCTGCCTGTGTTATTTCAATGGTATGTCTATGCATCAGAATGTCTTTGTCTCTTCTGTCACGTCTTGCTGCGTTTCAATGTCTCACAGCATGAGCACCACGTTTTGAAGAGTTTGTGTCAAGTTAAAACTTATTAAATACAAGACTCTTGCATTTTGTTGCTCTCAATTGAACTACGTCCAGCTGTTTCTGAATGCAAGAACGTGTCCTGTGTGAATACCTTCCTTACTCATTCTACACTGCCTGCTCTCGGTAAATGTGGTTGGCATGTTGCCTGTCGGGAGGTGGTACTTCATGCTTGAATTACTCAAAGGAAAAATATCTAATTATAGATTTTACGTACAGGTCAAGACACATGTCTAATTGTATTAATTACCAAAAAGAAAAAAATCTGTTTTGCTAATGCATTAAAATGCACTGGCTGTGATTGTTACGTTGAACAGAATTTACTAAATAAATTGCTAAAGAAATAATAATAAATACAATTTTCTTTTGCATTTTTTTATTTTAGACAATTGCATTATTTTTAAATCTAATTTTATTTATTTTTTCCTTGCATTGTGAACACTTCCCAAGGAAATTTCCAAATGTTATACAAGATACTTCCACCACCACTATGTCTCGTGAGGTGTGACCTTCGAGGAATCATCAGATGTTGCAGAAAATGGTGCATTGTGACCCACCGCACCGGGCCTCTCACATTCAGAGCAAGACTATTTTCTATTCCCTGATTAATGTGCGCATGCAAAGTCAAATGTAATTTGAGGATGTGTCTTTTTACATATGCAGATTTCTGCAGCACAGCCACACCGCAACAACGTATTCATAAGCTCATTAGGAATGTGTACGTAGAAGCCACACGGCTTGTACAATTTAACCCAAATTGATGGATTGTTCTCCGGGTATGCTAATAGTGGCCAGAGGCATTGTTATGGAACGCAACACCCGTGCTTACGGGGCTGGAGGGTGTGTTCCTTTTTCCTCCCCTGAGAGGAAACAGACAGTCAATAGAGGATCCAGGGTGAGGAACAGCACCCCCAGCATAGAGAGAAAGACGTTTTAATATATTACAATGTGCATGTTTTATTACAGGAAATGAGCTCAGGCTGGCGATGAGAAGCACACAAGGCCATGTTTATTTTAAGAGCTGCGCAGAACAGAACATCAAAAAACTTTCTCACATTTCAGTGCAAACATCATTACTATAATAGCATACAACATCTTTTTCAAGCCACGCTTAAATCAGAATATTGCATGCGTGGAGATATTTGCATAAACGCACTCCCACGACTTTGCCTTTGAGGCTTTTGTCCTCCCCGTTTTAAGGGAAGAGCCCCGCTCTCATTTACACAAATCCACCAGCACTGACATTCAATCAATGATGGGGTTTATGGTACAAGGCCACAGGACAGTAAATTAGGCTTAAATCAAACAGCCCAAAGTGCAATTCAGGCCAAGTCTTCTGCAGATGAAGTAATTTTAATGACCGTTTGGAGGAAATGTCAGTAAAAAATTTAACTCGAGCAATATACTGAGAAGACATGTTTGATTGGAAAGTCACATCAGAAAAAGCACGGCTGTGACTGGCCTGTTTTTGTAATCAATCTATAAATCCGCATTAAACAAGTGTGTCTAGAATATGGCACAAATAGTGAACTAATTACAGAGTTAACAACTCTGTAAATTGAGAGTTTTTTTAAATCCAATTCCAAAATTCAATTGAGAAAACTGAATTATCAAAACAATTTTCCAAAGAAAGGTAAAAAAAAAAGACGTATATAAGTATAATAACCATAAAAGCATTGTTTGTCAAGTCAAATGATTAATGCTGGCTTTTAAGAAATTGTATTAAACTTTAATAAATAGAAATAAATGTAACTTCTAATAGAAATAAATGTAACTTCTAATATAAATATTATAGTATTTGCTGCTTGTTCATAGTCCCAAGCGTGAGGTAAATTCAATTTAATATGCCTTTAACTCTGAGAAACCCTGTGAAAGTATGTAAACACCAAATTGGAAAAACCTAAACCCAGAGAGGGAACATTGCCTAGACATTTCAGAAGTCCAACCCATGTCAAATATGGGCTCTTCTAAACATTTTTATACGCACACAACAAACTAATTACCAATATGTATTTCCATATTAATTTTCTCTAATCTGGTTTCTTTCTGTGACTTCTGCAACCATCCTTGCGCTATTTATACCCATACCTACACACACTAATGCTGAGATGACAGGCACTCATCCTCACTAAAAAGGGGGATTTGTAAAGCATGGCAACATGCGCGCAATCATTGGATGGATTTAAAGCATCGATCAGGCGTTATTTAATTTGTGTGAGTGGCGTATGAATCTTAAATGCCTCGCGTGGCCTTGAGCAGTTATGTAATCATAAACGAGCCGTAACGGTTGCCGGGCACGCGGCTTTGGAATAAATTAAAAACAGGGGAAAATGTATTTACAGGCTCTGTCATCATTAATGAAAAACAGAAAATGGCCCTCCCACCCCTAAACATAATGGAATGGTCTAAATCGCTTACTATGATTTATATTGGCTCCTCTAAACCAGGCCCCACAAACCTTAATCGATACGGGGGATAACGGCGATTTCGCCGCTATCCTCTTGCTCTCTCCACATTGATGTTGGCCGCATCTGAAATCTTCTTCCCATCTTTGTTTCTAAACCAGCTCTCTCACTCCAGAGCATCTGCCCCTCTCTAGCTTTATCGGGCAAAGAAACACTGGGGTTGGTTGCTGCTCTGCCAGCCGAGAGCCTGGAGACAGTAAAGAGGGTTGTCAGTGAGGCCGGGCTGGCCTCATGTGATAAGACGTAGTGTACAAATCCAGGGTGGCAATTTAATCCGAACCATCCTGCAGCACTTCATATCACTAACACCAACTACTGTAGAAGTGCCGCGGTTTCTGTATTCTATCATAAACACAGATACACACAGAGGCCCCATTGGGAGAGAGAAATAAGACCCGTCTGTTCTTAAAGGGCATTCGACTTCAGACACGCTCGGGGGACCTCGAGATGCAGGAATTCAATGTCAACGGTGATGATCTGTCTTGTAATAAACAACTTTTATGAAACAATAACAACACACACAGGCAATTTAGAAAGTAAAGGAGAAACTTGTCAAGAGCATGTGTGTTTACCAATAAGCCATGGCTCCATTTATGTTGACATGCTCTTATGGGAGATGAAGGTTTGAATCTTATAAATGCTCTTCCACCCAAAAAAGTAAAGGTTTAGCTAGTCAGTTTTAAATACATAATCGTTCTCCATTCAAAAGAAAAAACTGCTTGCAACACAAATAATAATAATAGCAATAATAATGATATTATTTACATCAACTCCATCCAAAAGCTTGCAGTCAGTAGGGTATTACTTAATATGATAATACTATATAATAAAAAAAATGTTTCATTAAAGAGATCTAAAGTGACAGTAAAGTATTTAGAATGTTACAAAAAATCTGTTCAATAAAGAACTTTCTATTAAATATAAAAATTTTGAAAATGTATCATAGTATCCACAAAAATTTTAAGAAACAGTGAAAATATTACAATTTGTGCTTTTTTGAGCACAAATCAACATGTTAGATTGATTTACATTAAAGTACACCGAGAATGGTTGCTACATTTAGCTTTTCCATCACAGGAATAAATTACATTTTAAAATATGTAAAAATTATATCATTATATCAAATTGTGTGATCAAATAAATTGACCACTGGTAAGCATAAGAGAAAAGAAAAAACTCCAAACTTACAAAAATATAATATAATATAATATAATATTAAATAGTGTAGTTGGAATAATGAGTTTTAAGTTCTGAAAATTACAGTATTTTCATAGTAACTGCATGACCTATTTAACTCACAGATCAAAAAAAATGAGATTCAACATGATATGACCTCTTTAAAACATCTCATATATTAGGTAACATGGCTAAAAACTGTACAGAGAAATGTTCAGAGCTGTCTCTAAGCGCTAGAAGTTTCCCTGAAGACAAAAACTGTCAAGAATCCAGAAAAACACATGTCTGTGTCACTAGGGATGTCAAACTGCACAACAGAGACATGCTGTAAACTGACAAAAAATGCACAAAACATTTTTTATCCTTTATTAAAGACAAGCATGACATTGTACAGGTATCAGCCTGTACTAATAAAGAATTTGTCCAGGACAAACAACAAAATGTAGTAACATCTAAACTAAACAGTCTTCTGACTAAATCCTTTAAATAGTTTTGCTCATATACTGTAGCTCACTGCAGGTGTTACACTTCTTTTTTTTTCTTGTGCAAATTTATGTGCACAGGACCTAAAAGTTTCATTCTAAAGCACAGATTAGTTTCTGACCAAAACGCAGCTATATCAGAAACAATTTATACTTGTCCTTGTTGCCCTTTATGTGGCTGGGGTTTCTTGACAGCGCAATGAGAGAGTTTGTTACAAGCAGATACTAACAGAGCTCAATAGTGCACTGACCTGTGGTGTGATGCTTCTGACAAAGAGCCAGCAATGTAAGAGAGAGTGTGTGTGTGTACACGCATGAGGAGAGAGGAACTTCACTAGTGTCCTTGGCACATTAATGAGGTAGAAAGACAGAGGGTGAGAGGAGAGGTCACCTCAGGGTCAACTCTGGATCAGCGGCCCGATTAAGTGGTCCAGACACACCGCTTTAATGAAATCAACCAGAGAAGAGGCCAGCAGCAACCAGAGGAGCTGCTTTTGAAATCACAGCACAGCCTTATATTTATTCAGAAACTGTTTAGTGTGATTGGCTTTGTATGAAGAAGCCTGATTCTTTCATTAAAATACCCTTGCCTTGTGAATGGCTGATGGGTACGTGTTTGTTCCTGAATACGTTTTTCTTTCACTGTCCCTCATCACGAATTCAGCAAGTTCGAGATTTCTTATCTAAACAGTGGCAGGCGCCTGACAGATGGATGCTGACAAGCATGTTTCGAATTTAAATCCAACACCTCGGGGGAAAGGTTGTAGTTTGCATTCAAGCCAAACTATGTCTGATGTCTTTAAGGTGTTGAACATCTTCTCTGTGAGTGAGTGCACGGGCAATAAATTGCATTTGGCTGCAGCATGGAGGGAAAGCAAGTTGCATAAACCTTAAAAAAGAAGAAAAAGGCGGAGAAGATGAACAACAACAACATAAACAAGGTGAAGAAGAAGAAGTAGAAGAAAGATACAGCAACTTTATCCTTGGTGTCAAGGTTTGTGTACAGTAGTTATGGTTTAACTTTAACAGTCTTTATCCACTATTCTAAGGGCCATTAAAAACTAGCAGTTTATTCAGACGGAATCAATCAAATAATAATATCAATCATGTCTTAACAGTTTTTTTATTTAAAAAGGTTTTTAAAATTAGTCAGTGTTAAATCACGTCATGTTAATTTATCTTTTATTTTGATGATATTAGACTAAGAAATGACATTTTAATTCATTAGAAAATGCCAAATGAAACCTGTTTTGAATATTAATTTTAAAGTAATAACACTTAACATGCAGTTCTTTATGCTTAAATTGTTCATTTTCTGTGTTTTAATGTGTTGTCACAAAAAGATAATGACTTAAACGTTAATATATGGATATATGTTTAATATACTGAACACACCTTCCCAAGGATGTCTTAAATTAAACAAAAGTGACAGTAAATGGTGTTCTCCAGAGCATTCTGTTTATAAAATAATCCTAAAAAAACACCAAGCTGCACAGCTGATAATAATAAGACAGCTTTGTCATCACAAGATAAATTATGTTTTAAAATATATTCAAATAGAGATGTTGCAAACTGTAATATTTCCAAATATTACCGTTCACCGTATAAATGTAGCTTTGGTGAGAATAAGAGAGAAACATTTCATGAACATAAAAAAATCTTACCGACCCCAAGCTTATATATGAATAATCTCATATTTATCTCAGCGGCAGCCGAGCAACTGTCTCTGAGATTAATGGGACTGCTAACGTATAGCTTTCTTCCACAGCCACAACAAAAGAGAAATCATTAAAAGTTGTGCAGGAACAGACATTAAAACAGGCCTGACCTGTCAACTGTGCTTTGATGAGAGCGTAGTGCATCCGACAAGGAAAGAAAAAGAGAGTGAGAGCTTGGAGCGTCAGCCTGTTCACCTGAGACTCCACCTCTTCATCGATCCAGCAGGCTGAGAGAAGAAAGGACAAACTCAAAACAAAAGACAAGATGGCTCAATCTAATCCCCGCTGTGGCACGCCAATGAAAAGAATAAATAAGTTGATGAAAGAGTATCGTGTTCGTTTTTATGCTGGGAATCATCTCTGGCTCTCTGCGCCACTGACGGTATGGGGGATTATAGCCTGCCCCATTGAGCAAAGTCCCAACCCCAGGATTAGACGGCTTGCTGTGCCGCTTCAAGCACCTCGATAAGTGGCGTTCCCACTGCTAAATCAATACCAGCACAAAACAGCAAGCAACGTGGCCAGACACGGCACTCAAGGCCCAATTACAGCCTCTTTACCCACGAAAACACGAGACAGCGAACTGAACTTCTGTACCAAAAAAAGACTACTTTGACTTACAAAATTCGACACGTTCCTCACTGGCAAAGAGGGCCTTTTATAAAGACATTTGGTTGAGTTTTGCCGTATCATTCTAGTAGGGCGAGTAGAGCTTGTTACTTTCTGGATAGGGCAGGGCTGCAGATTCTGCATGAGGAATTCATTGGAAACACATCTGCTCCTTCCAGGAGTAACTGATCCTCTCATTTCACACACCGTTTGAGAGGAATATGAAAAAGAAAAATTTCCTCCTCAGTCAAGCTGAGTGGAGAGACAGAAGATGTGCAAGTAGAAAAAGAAAAAAAATGGTTTACTGGAGCTAGATATACATGTACTGTAGTTTAAGCCTGGTCAAGCTGGTGTAAACCAAAATTCATTTAAAACCTGCAAATTAGATCATATTAATGAGGTCAAGAGACCAGCAAACCGGTATGGTTTGATGCTGGGAGGCTGGTCCTTTGCGGGTTTATGCTGGACGTTTTGCAGGTTTATGCTGGTCACGTGCTGGCAGAGGCATCATCACATACCTAACCAGCATGCTGTTTTTTTTCAGCAGGGTAGCGTATGATTTTTTTATGTATTTGTGTTTTCAATCATTTCAATAGGGGTTTCAGATCTATCTTATCTATAGGTATATTTTAAAATTACTGACACACACTGAGGTCTCTGGCATCCCAAACATAAAAGTATGCAAATCACTAGCAGAACATGAAGGTTAAAGAAAGCAAGAAGACAGCAAGTGCGACCATAACAGCTTAGATCTTTAGCTTCTCTGCTTGATTTGACAATGTACACATTCAAACACCGCATTGCTGCTTTGCCTGACAGAGACATCTTGAGGACTTGTAATATTCCCTGAAGAAACTGACATAATTTCTTTCTTTTGCTTTCTTCTTAATCATTTTCAGCTTCAGACGACTATCAACTTCACATCTTTATCTGAGACACGCTCCAGTATAATTGCTCTCAACTGAGTCATCAGAGGCTCTGATAGTTTGTCATGCCCGGCACCACAAGCGCTCAAATGCAAAATGGCTAATTCTACCATTTGTCCTGTAGAGCGTTAATTAAGCAGCCCAAAATACTGGTTTACCACCGCTTCAATTATCACCTACACAGTGACTGATTGCAAATTCTTACAAATGGACTGAATCATAACAAGAACTTTAAATTCTAATTAAATCGTAGAACAGTGGATTCATTTTGAACTCTGGTTCTGTAAAAAACATATTTGGTGTCTAACCAAAACTAATAGTGATGTTTCTCATATGTAAGCCACTTTGAATAAAAGTGCCTGCTGGATGAGTAAATGCAAAACACTTTCAATATACTTAAAATGTAAAACATTTACAAACCCTAGCATTGAGCTGCTAAGACAACATTTTGTAGTCCCTATAAAATTACAGTATCCTGTCATTTGTTGACACATTTCAAACATATTGAACAGCTCCTGAAATTAGTCAAATACTACCCAAATGGATTAGTGTAGCTAATGTATTTAGCTAGTTGTCCAGCCTGGTCATAGCTACTTTAACAGGCTGGTTTTAAAGGGGTTGGGCCTGGGAGATAAGCTAGCTGAGACCAGCCAGCCACCCAGCTGAAAAAACAGCTAAGGCTTGGCTGGTCAGCAAGATGGTTTTAGAGGGGTTTTGGCCACATTTCCAGCTTTCCACGCTGGTCTTAGCTGGTTTAAGCTGGAACAAACAGCTAAAATCAGCCTGGCCAGGTGACCAGCTAAAACCAGCTATTTCCAGCTAAATCCAGCCAACCAGCCTAAGCTGGTTTTAGCTGTTTTTTTTTCAGCAGGGATGCTGGTTAGGTATGTTTTGAAGTTGGTTTATGCTGGTTTAAGCTGGTCCTTTTGCTAGTTTACACAGTCAGTGTTCAAATGAAGCAAAAAAAACATGACTCTTAAATTATTACAATGTTTACATTAGCAATTTGCATAAATCAGCATTCTAGCTTCAAAACATACCTAACCAGTGTATGCTGTTTTTTTCCACAGGGCAGCCAAAACCAGAGTCAGTTTTCACAGTATTAGCTTAGCAAAATGCTAACGTAAACATTGCAATCATGAGATTCATGTTTCTTGTGTGCTTCATGCGAACACTGACTGCGTTTTACTGCATTTACTGCTATGGAGAGCATTTTAAATTAATCATGTATTAGGTTAAATTGCATTAAGAATGCAATTCACAATTTTCTAGAGGAAACCGTTCAGGCACACATTATTATGCAGAATAAAAAAACAAAAACCTTTGTCTGTGAGAAAAATGTGTAAGGACTAATTAGTGATGTACTGTAGTGAAGACCACGAGAAATCAGAGAATATATAATAAGTCATTACCAATCTGCCCCCTGTGGACTGGAGCTAGCACCTTTCTCACCATCATCTCCTGACCTCTAAAGTAAAAGTAAAGCGGGGGAAACATAGCAAAAGCAACCTTACCTTCCATACTCTCAGCAAGCCAGTAACTTTTGTAAGGGTTTGAAACCCAGGGAGAATAAATTTATCCAAAAGCTCTTAAGTAAAGGAACCAGTTTAAAGGAACATTTTGCAGAGAAGTAAGTTTTATTTCAATTTTGGTGGATATTTTGACAGATCTCCAGCGGTCAAGGGGATTTTGGTAAGTGCTTTTGAAACAGTTGTAAACTACAGCTCCCCTGTGCACAAATCATAAAACTTTAAAAGCCCCATGTAAACCCAAAATGTAATTTTTCAGTTGCCCAGGACAAAAATTACAATTAGGTAAAGCATGTCAGAGTAACAAGAATATCTTCTTGAAACACCCACACATTAGGTGGAATAGGAATTTCAATGAGCGAGCATAATCAAATAACTGTACGTTATTGGAATATGATTTATATAAAGGCGAGGAAAGAAAATTCTGTTAATGTTCATCATTTTTCTCTTTAGGCTGAAAATGAGTGCATGAAAGCTCAGGGCTCTGTCGATACCGCTTACCACCCCACACAGTGTGGCCATTATATGAACTGACACATTTAAAAGTAATGTATTTGCAGCCTGATAGGAAAAAAGCAAATCTAGATGATTCAGACTTAAATAACATGCATGTTTTATATCCCTGTCACATTTGGGCTGTGAAAACAGAGTTTCTTTTTTTAATCAGGGGTTGGAATGGGGCGTGTTTGTGAGATTCATTTGCATATGCAAATGAGCCCAAAGAGAAGTGCTGAAAGAGGTGAGGGACCTATAAGGGCTGCGAGCACAGCTGTCACTCAATGGCTTTCTAATCTCTCTGAGTGGAGAAATGCAGAATGAGTATAATATAGTTATTTTCATCCAGCAAATGTAATCTAACACCATTTTCAAAAAAAAAAACAGGTTGAAATCTAAACCAATATAAATATAAACCATAGACTTTGCATAACAGAAACAGCTCAATCAAACACACAAAATGATCTAGGTTTAATATCAGCACTGGGAAATAATAAATATAAAACCATTTCATTATATGTTCATTTATTTTTTTCATTTATTTATATTTTTGCATCTCAGTTTTTTTATATCTCAGTTAAACACTAAGCAAGGGACAAAACCTAAAGAGTCAGTTCACTCAAAAATCATAATTTACTGTCATTTATATTTTTATGAACCATGAGACATTTCTGTCCCTCCCCTGAAAGTCTATTACACAAAAACAAACCCATATGAGTTGATGAGTTTAATTTAAATCTACGGAAGAGTTGTGATCACTTTATATGATGAAAAGATTTAATTTAGGGTTTTTATTCGCAACATTAATAAACACTGATCAACACATATGCATAGAGTGTATCAAATATGATTAATAGAACTAAATTGCAATTGCTTGGCACACAAAAAAACACAATTGTTTTTCGTGTGTCAAGATTGAACTTTTGAGCTTCCTTTTACCATATTTGATATGCTCTGTTTTCATTAGTCTAAATTACATCTGTTCTTCACAATATGTGGCTTACAAATATCCAGAATCATGAACTATCCTTTCAAGCAGATGCATTTACACTAAATACAACTAATGAAAAACCCTAACTTACTTAAAGTCAAAGGTATAGTTCAAACAGCAACATTTCAGTACCAATAAATGACTCAAATTAATCCTATTAATGAAACAAAAAAGCAACAAGGAGCAACTACAAAGCTACAAATAGTCTCAAGTAGCTATAAAGTTAAGGTAGTTGCTACAGGAAAAGTTACATGTTTGAAACCATTTGAAGTACTGCAGCGCTTCTGAGAAATGTAGTGAAGTAACTTCCTAGCACTTGTGATGCAGTAGCACATAATATGATGCAGTACTCTGACAAAAAAACAGGAAAGTACCAGAGGGCCTGTATATGAAACAAGCAGAAGAGATTAGAAGAACAGTCATTAGGCAGAGATGCTTATATGTGAGGGCTAAAGGCCAAAGGGCTGTATGGCGCAGGTCACTGTATATGTGCATACGTTTGGATCTTTGTTGGCTGAAACTTTACAAAGAGAACAGAATTGTGTGCAAGTGAAGAAAAAAACTTTTTTGCAGTGTTTTTGCCTTAAGCTCTGATCTTAAACTTTGAACTTCTGGGTCATTCAAGTAACTGCTTCTGATGATAACGCTTTGAAACCAGAAGTCTCTAGATTTAGAATTCCCCTTCGTTAAAACAAGCGTCAATTGAACAGACAGACTGAAGAGTTACTGACCTTTTTCCAAAGTTGGCTTCCTTCCTGCGACAGTGCAGAGTGACCACTCTATGTCCCTCACTCCTGACGTCTTGACTTACTGTCCACTGAACCGGGTTGCTGGCCCTCGCTCCCAAAAATGCCACACCATCCTTCAACTTGACCCTGTTGGAAACAAATGACCACATAGTATGAAAAATTAAAGATCATCATAATAAAAAATAAGCAACAGATTTGCATTTTCCAAGTTGCTGCTCATGGATGATTAACAAAAAGTGTTTCTTGTTCTTGAACAGATTGCAGTTGTTTGCCTCATGTAGACAACGAGAGACTAACCCAACAGCTCATGTAATATATCATAGGGTACGGACGTTCTTGTATAACCTCTAACTTAGTTAAAGAATTATTTTCCATTGTGCTCTGCTTTCTTCATATAATCATAACTATGTGTGTTACAAAAGATCTGTTTGGAAAATTCTATTAAATTGATTATCACTCACATAATAACTACTTTCAAGGGATAGTTCACCAACCAAAAAAAAAGAATATTCACTCTCATGGAACACAAAAGGTGAAATTTTGAATAATTTACTTGTCGCCTGCAATTACAATGAATGGGGACTGCAGATCTCAAGACTCAAGGACACAAAAGTATCATATAACTATTGTAATGACAGTCCATACAAATTGGGAGCTATATTCAAAGTCAATTTAAATCGCTTTGTTTGACTACAGATAGAAATGTAATGTTATATTCATGTAATAATCTTTGTGACTTAGACCACAGAAAAATCAACCAAATTACTGAGAAGATCCAACTTGAACAATTTATTCATAAATCAGACACTGCAAAATATAAACTTTGTAAACATTTTTTTTTCTTTTTATACAAATCTGAATTCAGAAGACTTACCATATATATCGGAATATATCAGAATATATTCACACACACAGACACACACATGGTTTGTCATTGGTCAAGATATTCTTAAAAATATCATCTTTTGTGTTCCACGGAATAAAAAAGGGTCATACAAATATGAAATGACATGAGAGTCAAAAAATGACATGAGAGTCAAAAAACATAAATAAGTGAAATAGCCCTGTTGTTTACGGGGGTAATAAAATGGCACAATGTATGTGTAATGATCAGCTGGATGTGCCAGCAAGACTTTGTATGGCACTCCAGCCCTCCAAAAACTGTGTGTGTGTTTATGTCTTTTTTCACTCCTGGACTCCATTCCCCATAATGCACCTCTCCTCACAGCTGTTGCTAGTTTGGTTCAATCATTCAATCATTCAATCAGTGCCACCTGTGTATATATACCAGTCTGTTTGTCTGTCTGTCACGGATCATTGTTTCATGTTTACGGTCAACTCTGGCTTGTTCATTTGTGTTCTTGTACCCTGTTATCGTGTTTTGGATTTATCGTTGTCGACCTCTGCTTTCCCTGGACCCACATTTTCATCTTGCCCTTCGGACTCTGTTTAATGGTTTGTTTGACCCATGCCTGGATTATCGTTTATGAGACTGTCTTTGCCTACGCTGTTTATGTCTGCCAGTGATTGATCTTGTTCTGTACAACCCTGAGCCTGAATAAACCTTTTATCTGCATATGAACCCGCACGCTTCATGTCCCCCTTCGTAACAGTATGTTTGTGCAGGTCCCACATTGTTCTAAATACCCAGTACCTGCATTCAGCCAATATATATATTTTTTTCATATCTTGTTTTGCTTTGGATTTTTTTCCCTCTACATGCGCATCTAGAACAAACTAATGGCACATAAAGCCAAGTGTTGCAATAATATACTAACCCAAACAAAATTCAGATCCGCATGCCATGTCTTATAAAAGCTCCGCTGGTGACAACAAAATTGCCTGCTTAGAAAAATGCTAAGAATGCACTTAGAGGGTAGTTGAATAAACATCAGAAAAAATCCCTTTGGAAAAAAAACGAAATTTAAAAAGAAAAATTAAACCACTGACTTTCTTGCTTTTCTCATTTCTTTTAAAGCGGGCTTTAAAGTAAGCTTGCAGTAATGTCGTTCTTTTTATAAATGTGACTCAGTCAAGTCATACCAGTCAAGGATATCACACATTTTAAATTAAATTTAATTTAAAAAATACAAAAATGACTTTAGCTTGATATTTAAAGGTCACTCTGTGCCTCAACTGATAGTGACTACTTTTAGACATACAACACTTCTGAAACATTTAGTTTGTAGTCTGCTTGTAGTGTTGAATACTGCACAGAACTGAATGCTACCTTGAATACATTATTCACTAGCGCAAGAGGCTGAAGCACATGTACCTTCAATATTCTCTGTAGCTTTTCATATATTGAAGCTACTATCAAATTATTTGTAACTTCTAAAAGTCTGTCTAGTTTAGTTTTGGTTTTTGTGTTTATGTTTTGGTTTCATTTCATGTTCACGTGTCTTGCCCTTTTTTTTTTTTTTTTGATTTCCTGTCTGTGATTTATGAGTTGATTATGTGTCCAGCCGTGTGTCACAGGTGTCTTGAGTTTTCCCTATAGTTTGGATGTGTATTTATTCTGTGTCTTTTCAGTTCTTTCTCGTCAGTTGTTAAATGTAATGCCTTGATTTTGTCTTGAATCTCCTTGGATCACCAGTTGCTTTTGTTTTTGAGTTTGTTTATCATTAAATGTTTCTTTTATCACTTGCCTCATGTCTCCCACGTCTTCACTCCCAGGACCTTGCACGACACCCTGGATCATTCAGGATGCTTTTACTGCGAAGCAGTTTTATCCCTATGGGTTTATTCTGAACATCATGTGCTGTTTGGGTCATATCTATCCTTGCTTACAGCTTTTTAATTCAGAAGAGACATGTCTTGGGTCGAAGCATAAAAGGCTGCTTCTATGAAAAGACTTGTTTCGCTTTAATTGAAATACATTTAAAAAAAACAATATATATTGTACATTACTGTTAAAACAACTAATCAAATTTTTGCAAAAGAACTGATGGGAATCTAGTCTTACAAATAAGAGAGACAATAGCCATTTAATTAGATCCTTCAGCAGATTCAATATGCATTAACTGTTTTTTTTTTCATGATCTGATCAAAAGCAGCATGTTTTATGATGCCGCAGTTGTGAGACTTTTTTTTACCATTTCATATCGATGAAGGTCTTTTGACATTTCACATTCAGTCTAATAAGATTTTACAGTTTCCACAAATTTAAGCAGCAAAACTGTTTTTAATATCAGTAATAGCAATATAGCATTTTAAAACATTCAAATAGAAAAGATATTTTAAATGGTGGTAATATTTCAGTGTTAATGTTTAGTAGCTGTTCTATAAACAATTTTGGCTGCTGAGCGTTCCTTTCACAAATATCCCCTTTCTTTCAACAGTGCAAAAATGCCAATTGGAATACATCCAATGACTTAATTCATATCCTTAAGCAGCAGTAAACCAATACAGACTGTGTCTGGTTAAACTGGATTGCGGGTGGTTAATAAATAAGACACAGGTGTTTGCTCTGAAATTTTATGCAGAAGAGGCTGTTTAGTCACTTTGCCCCTTTGTGTCGTATCTTATCTGTTTATGTAATGCTTGGCATTCACATAATGAAGATGATTCTGTTCTCAGTTTAACAGTTTTCTGAATGATCAAAATAAAAATCTAATACACTCTACGCAGAGACACAAATCTCTACCACTTCATCCGAATTTTTTTATTTTTTTACAAAAAGCGCAGTTGCAAGCAGCATGAGAAGGCGTTGAGGGTTAATTAGGGAATGGAAGATTTAAATGAGATTGGTTTGGCTAATATGATTTCTGGAGAGCAATAAAGGCTGCAAAGCAATTTAAAGAGAGATGTTCTTTTCCCTCACATCAGCACATGGGTGCCAGCTCATTAATTCTAAAACAACCTGAGTATCAATTAAAGTAGTATTTACCAATGTGATAGGAGTGTCAGTGCTTGCGAGATGGCTGGAGAGGCAGGAAGCGGAGGACAGAGGGAGATGGATTGTAATATCATATAGAGGAGATCTGTCGAAATCCTGACAGTCCGTCAACCCTGTGGCAGTTCTCCAAAATAACATGAGTAAATTCCCCCGATTCTCTGACATTATAAAAGTGAGGGATGCACACGCTCGGATGATTCCGGTATTCGTCACAAATCACATTTTGTGACAGTTGTCGGAGCGAGTGCTGTGTGTTTCTCCTGTGTACAGGCTGAAACAACTGGCCTGAACTCCCCCTGCAGATGTCCATGATCTGTATTGACCCGGCTGAATTAAATCAAAGAATTGTTAAAGCGTAATTGTTTTATCCTCCATGCCGTCCACTGAGAATGGTGAAGGAATATCTGTGGTGGACAGAGAGAGAGATAGAGGCCAGTACTATACACTACAAGCTGTCTACAAGCTACACTCTACAAGTTTTTACATGATTATGCCAGTAGGTAGCTACAAGTGAATATCATTATTCGTAATTCCGCTCAATTTTAATTCCCTCAAGCTTCTGTACTCAGTCAGAGATGGCAGGCTATCTTATGGATTCTCTCCAGCTCCAAAATGGCCGGAGCAATCAACGAACAGAAGGCGGGCTTAGAGCCGTGATGTAGACGCTAAGCGCGGAATTTAAGATTGTAGTTTAGAATAGGGAAATTTAAAATGATAGAGGACATGGAGACATGGTATGCTGTTCGTTTAACCAGTTTCACAAATGCTGACGCATTCAGCATATTCGGATATCATTGAATCATTCATTCAACCAATGTTAAAAAACAATGATTCAGGAAGTTCTGTCTTCATGAATAAGTCACTAAATAATTCACTCAAACAATCTGTTTAAAGACAATGAATCATTCAGCACATAAATGTTGTTAAAAGATGCAAAGTGGCACTGATGTACAGTAGCTAAACATAACCATTTCTATTATAAGAACAAAACAGACAACGGAACAGGATTGTGTCTAAAATGCAAATTACTCAATGTTAACTTTTTATTGAAATGTTGTGTATTAACGTTTAACTTAAAATACATTTTTACTCATACAGATAAAATAAAAAAATAATAAAACAGATAAACAGACAAAATTAATACATCTTTCAAATCCGTAAAGGTCTACTTTTATTTGTGTGCACTCACAATAACAACAAAACATTGTGTTTTTGTAAAATAATGAAAGCAAAGAGTGTGTGAATTCAGCCATCTAGTTGTCTATGAGCAGAAAACAAAAACAAAAATGAACTGAAACTGAACATGCATGAAAAATAACTCTAAAGAAAATGTCTACTTTAATGTCTACAATATTACAGAAATATCACATTACACAGAATACCATGAATAACCAATCAGAAAGCAACCAGAGATGCAATGTAATAATATCTCAGCATACATTCTTAGTATATCAGGATTGACACTAAACATTGACTCAGATTCAACACCTTCATGAGTCTTTTTACCCCCTGAGCGGCATATAAACCCCCCGTGTGTGAGAGGAATCATTTCTGATACATTTCGCACACCCAGAGCACACACACACACACTTGTTCCAGGCCAGCACAGATAGCCTGGGGTAACAATTACTCCAACACCACCAAATCGGCATTTAATTGCTATAAAAGGCCCTATTAGCAAACAGTATGTTAAGTAGTTTACAAAAGACTTGAAGAGAGAGGGATAAATAAATGGAGGTAAGGGGAGAGGAAGACGGGATAATTAATCAAATTATATTCATAGAAATCCTCCAGTATTATTTGGTAGAAGATTGTATAGAAGGGTGTACTGCTTTTGACTATTTAAAAGTAGGCAATTGACCCTTCAAAAAAATCCTAACTGAAAAAAAACGTGGAAAAACAAGCAAATAAGATATTGTTGAGTATCTTTGTTAAATTTATTTGCATTGCAATTCAATTAGTTTGTTGCCATTTCAATTCAAATTCTAAGAAAGCAAGATAATTCATAATTCTTCCCCAATCCTTGAGTAATAATCTGCTACAAAACCTCCGTAATGTTTTAAAGGTTCATCTTTAATGGGCGTGTTTTGCTGCGATGTTAATGGCAGGATGCTGAGGACTGACATGATGCATGAGTACATTAACGTAGCCTGCAACAGGGAAGGAAATTAAAAAGAAGTCTATATAAAGATCTTCAGCTTGATGGCAGACAGGGGGTGAATGGTCTGACTAAACGGAAAGGAGGGCTCATCTCGAGCTCCTGTCTAAGACTGACAGACAGGCTCTTGAGCACTTGCCAATATCAATGGGGACTGGCTGGTCTCCCAGTGTGCCAGACCAGGCACAATGTACCAGGCTCTCCCCCGCAGCTGCATATGTGACATCTGTTCGATTACAGAGATTCCTGCCATTCAAGCTTTGAGCCATTACCTGCCAGTGAGCTGGGTGTACTTTACAAGAAAGGCCAATACTCATTCCCAACAGGTGCTAGAGCCTTAGATCTTTGCGAGCTATGATGAGACATCCGCGCATGTCAAAGGAAGAATGATATCAGAGGAGTAAAATGTCAAGCCTTGCATTTGAAAGATGTTCGGAGTGGGTTTTCCACTTAAACTGGCTATTCCACTACACTGTGTCACAGACATGGTTGATATCAGTGTTTACAATCCAATAAGCAGACAACAAGCTAAAGACAGTAAGCTTGCCCTAAAATAAGGTAGGATATGTCAATATTTGGACAGGTTTAGTCATTCGTTGAAACCACAAACACGGATCAGTTTGTAACATTTTTCGTATCTTTTGACAATAGCATTCGGCTCACATTAATGAATGGGGGGGGGAAAGGTGAAATAAAATATTTTTTCTGTGATTTAAGCTTTTATAGTTCAGCACCAGTTTTTTTTTTACATGGAAAATAGCTGCTTGGAAGCATTACCAATTAAATTGGTAAAATTTTAAATTAAATGTATCAGTTTCTTTTTAAACAAAACCACAACCTTGGCATTACTACCAAAACAGGAACACATTAGAATAATCTGCCTTTTATAAGACTGTGTAACTAATTTACAATGCATGTTAGTAACATACAGAAGCAGTGAATAATTGAAATAAAATTAATTGGAAGAGGAAAAATAGAGAATGAAAGATGTAAAGTGAAAACTGAACAAGCTGTTTTTTAAAACCCTCACAGCTATCTGATTAAACGATGGGTGTCAAATCATGGACAAAGCTGACCTTTAAAAGAGGTTTTTGAAAGAGACACCATCTCGCCAGCCTCACAATGATCCTCACAGAGCACTGAACAATCCAGAATAATATTACAGATCAATATAGATAAACTGGGTGTTCTGTGTTGATAAGGAAATATGGTATGTTAAAGCCACACGGCTGCAACATGTAAGCATATTTTATTTTAATTTGAAAAAAGTTGAAATAAAAAAAAAATTGTGGTGAATTCTGTAGTTAATAATTGACTAATTAGCAGGTTAAAAATCAATAATTAACATATATTTACATATATCTTTATGTAAGGTCTACAGGCACAGGTTACTGTATATGCATGTATACCAAAGGACAAACTGCTCCTCCTGCACAGCTTTTTCTACAACAACAAGTACAAGATAGGCTAGAATACGTGCAATTTAAAACACTGTGTGTATGGAAAAAAGAGGTTTAAAGATTGCATTTAAACAGGTGAAAGGATTTGGGGAATTAAAAAAAAAATCAGCTTCAAAAGGGTAAAAATTTAGTTCATTCGGTTCTAATTTCCCTCCAGCTCAGGCAGCGAAGTCCATGCAAACTGAACATTCTTCTCCTCGCTTAGTCCCGCCTGCCTGCAGGTGAACATTTTCCGGGCTTTACCAAGCCTAAATGACCTCTCTGCACCCTACAGCCAAATGGAATTACACAATAAAGAAATTGAACAAGGCCAGGCAAATTGAAACAAAATGAACAATATCTGGCATTTGCTTGACTGAGACCTAGAAAGTTGGAGGCAATCAGTACTGTGATAAGTGGACTTGGGGAGATGCACGGATAAGGAAGCTAATTTAATTAATGAGTCTAGTTCCCCTCTTTTCATTACCACCCTCGTTAAACGTATTGGGGCATGACAACATGGCAAATGGGAAATGAGATTAACGCTGTCAGATTCGTAGCCCTCACCAGACTAAGCTAATCTCTATGCGGGCGTTTAGCATTTCCTTGTCTTACACTTGAACACAATCTTGAAGGAACACACACACACATGTAGTCTCTCACCCCTTTTTTCTTTCTCTGTGCTAAAATAATGAGGTGGTGATTAGCTGGAGTCTCTGCTGGGATGGAGGTGAGGCTAATATCTGGACCTGGAGCTCTGCTCCAACACCTCCAAGCTCTGATAGAGACACATGCTGGGCTCAAGCCAAGCACATCCACGTTATCAGAACAGAGGCCTTCCCTGAAATACAACTAGAAATACTAATTGAAGCAGACTTACATTCCACATAAATAAACGGGTCTAAAATTAGTATAGAATGAAGAAACACAATGGGTCTCACTCACTAATAATTTCATACAAAAGTGCCTACATATCGGAGTTACACTACATCTGAGAGTGTATTGATTTCAATAGGAATGTTATGTCAAAAGAATATAGACTTGCTGCTTTCACTTTTTCCCCCAAAAGATTCTTATGCAAATGTTTACACAGGGATTCAAAACAGGTGTGTATGCACATAAATTAGATCTAGCCGTTGTTCTAATGCTTTTATTTAATTTTTGTTTAAAAGAATACATGGTTAGTGCTGGTCAAAATATAAACATACTGTAGATAAATGCTTTAATACATATATGATATAGCCCAGTCTCACGGCAATCTGCACATATTTTACAAAGGGGGCTAATTTGTGCAAACTCATTTGACCTCACTCGTAAGAATGCACAAGATATCTGCTAAATCATAATTATTTTACGAGTTGCCAATTCTTTGAAGTTGTATGAATTACCTACACCTAACCCCGCCCTTAAACCCACCCATCACTGGGGTTTATTTTTACGAATTAGCCACTTCGTACAAATAAGAAAGAATTGGTTGTGTGACTGTGTTGGATATATACTGTATATATTCTAGCATGTATTACATTCTATCACAGTAGAAGCAATTTTATACCTCGATAACGATATAATCACAATATAGCAATTTATATCTGAGAATGCATAAATAAAAATTAAAACACAAAGACACAACGGTTTCAAATAATGTAATTTTATTTATTTTAAGTGAATTGCAGCAAATCTTTTAAAAAAAAACCAAAAAAAAACAAAAAAAAAACACTGTTTACTGCAATGTATTGTAAGTTTAATGTTTTTTTTTTTTTCTCAGAACAACAGGTACTAACATAGTGCCTGACAGTATATCAGTTTCCACGGGACAGTCTAAAACGCTTAATGTGAAAAACGCTTAACATGACTTAAAGCACCTAAAAATGGACAAGGGAAACCCAAATTTCTGTCAAATCTTCCTTGTGATAATCACTAACTACTGTCAAAAGTTTTTTGTTTCTGATTTGATATTCGACAGATAAAGTGAATAATATCATGGCTTAACAGACGCTACCTTAACAATGACCGGGAGAAAGCAAACTTCTGTCAAATTTTATTTGTAGCAAAGACATGCCACAGTCAAAAGAACAAACTTATATTCCATGTATAAAGTGAATAATATCACGTTTAAGCGTTCACCCTAATAGAAGTCAATTATAAGGAAACAGCTTAACATGGTTTAACATACCTTAACAACGACCAGGGAAAACCAAACTTCTGTCTAATTTTACTGATTATAAAGATTTGCCACTGTCAGAAGACATGGGTTGTAGACTCTCTCGTACTACCACTAGAGTGAAAACATTCAAAAGTAACCTAAACATCAGCCAGAAAGCATAGGAACTGAGAAGTAGTCTGTGGTCACCACCTGCAGAAGCACTCCTTTATTGGGGGTGTCTTGCTAATTGCCTACAATTTTCACCTGTTGTCTATTCCGTTTGAGCAACAGCATGTTAAATTGATCGTCAATCAGTGTTGCTTCCTAAGTGGGCAGTTTGATTTCACAGAAGTGTG
>JAUMHI010000067.1:6748464-6760765 GCA_032359435.1 Enteromius unitaeniatus
TTTGAGCAACAGCATGTTAAATTGATCGTCAATCAGTGTTGCTTCCTAAGTGGGCAGTTTGATTTCACAGAAGTGTGATTGACTTGGAGTTACATTGTGGTGTTTAAGTGTTCCCTTTACTTTTTTGAGCAGTGTATACTGTATATATGTTATTTACTTTAATATACTATATATAATAACATATGTATGGTTTCAACTGATTTTACTACTATTTTTATTTACATTTATGAGCATTTTAGTTGAATAATGATTTAGCAGCAAAAACATTTGCACACAACCACTCAAACGCATGGTTAGTAAAATAAGACCCACGTGAGCCTCAGCATTAATCCTTAAGAACGAGGAACAAGGTCCAGTTGAGTATTCAAAGGAGGCTCTTAATTACTGGGCTTAAGCGTATCACTGATATGGTGTCTTTGAAGCAGTAAGACAGATGAGCGTACAACTGATCATACTCGTGAAATTCAGTCCTTATCAGGCATCATCCCCTGCTATTTGCCCTAATGCTGTAATGAATGCGGTGTGATACAGCACCCTAATCCACAGGAAATAAGATTTGACCTTGTATCGAATCTGTCTCGGGTACCAGGCTATAAGAATGGCAGTGTGATAACACACATCGCTGGGATTCCCATCCATTATTACCCCGTTCACATCGATACAGATCTCAGGAATTGTACCAGCGGTTCATTTTTGCTGCGTCCTCTGGTCATCATTTGCTGGAAAAGTGGAGATGTCTATAGAACAGAGTGATTGAGCGACTCCCTGGTGTGACTGCTATTAGCAACTTCCCTGAGAGAGAAGCGCTGTCACCCGCCTCACCAAGCGCATCTGTGTTTACCATCAGACTAACTCAACCCAGCCATGCCTGGGGAACCAAGCTAATGGAGCCCATTAATGAGTCTGATGCAGCAAAGCACGGCGCTTCTTCTAATCAATGAGAGGAAAGTGCACTAGTGTTTCTCAGATTTGTCACAGAGACAGGGAGGAGAAGAGGCTCTCTGAGTGCCGCTGAAGACAGATGGCAGAACGGGAGTCTCACAAGTGGATGTACTAGGCCAGGATAAAGGCGAAGGTGTGTAAAGCAACAGTATAACTGTAATGTTGAGTGTTGATTCCTGTAGATATATTTGAGAAGCAACTTATCAGTAACATTCAAACTGATAATGAGTATTTATACTGATAACTACAATTCCTTATTTACATTTATTAATAATGAATATTTCTGATTTGAAATATTCAAATGAATTATATGCACTTATGTGCAGGGTTTTTATAATCAATATGTTAAAATGTAAATTAAAATGTAATTGCCAATGTATTATTTCACATTTAAATTTTTTTTCAAATGGATGTACTAAAATGGAAAATAAATAAATAAATAAATATATATATATATATATATATATATATATAAAATAAAAATATTGTATATAGTAAATAATATAGTATATAAGTTATCTAGATATTTAAATAAAAATGTATATAAATGTATAGACTTATTAAAATATCTACTTCAAAATATTGATTAAATAAAACTACAATAATACCTCAGAAATACTCAAATAATACTGAACAGTAACAGTAATTGAATTCCAATAAAGAGCCCCTTAATTTTAACTGTTCCTGCTAAATAGCTTATCTGCATTGATTTAGGACTTAGTTTGTGGTTTGGTTGTATTGAGTTATCATTAATAATCAAGTAATTTAATCCATCCTGTTGCTTTTAAATGGTTTTTATTAAAAAAATTCCGGCACACCTTTACAAATTTCTTTTTCTAGAATTCACTCATGCTAGAATTCACTCATGGTCAAGACTTTACCCAGATAAGAAAAGAATAATTGACAGACAGTCGCAGCCCACGACATCTGAAGAGTTGTGAAACATGTCAACTTAAAGAGACCTCCAAATATTCTCGTTCTGAGAAGGAGAAAAAAAAACTATATATATATATATATATCATTGAAGGACAGCAAGCTGGACCTTCTTTCCACACTAATTACGAATATCAAACGGAATAATTGAATTTTCACTTTAACCTCGTATGAATTATTTCTCAGCCACATCTAATTTCCTCTTTAAGCGCTTATGTATTATTCCTCTGAATCGCTGCTTGGTGACTGTCCGATTGCCTCACACGGCAAAACGAACGTGGCTGCAAGGACATGAGCGTAACTTTGAACCTTGTGCTGATTAAAATCTTCTCTGACAATGACAGTTCAAGTGTGTTCAGCTCGGGCAGCTTAATGATTCTTCTCTGATCATAACCTTACCCGCACAGCCCTTATGGAGCAGAATCAGATTAACATAACTATATATAAAACGGCACTAGTCCCCACTACTGGCACTCCACAGCCGATAATGAGATACTATAAAATGGCTAGTAAATCCTGCGTCTTGCGTTAAAGCCAGTTACTTAGGAGCATCCAAGATCCGACTTTGCACAGATTGTGTGCCCTCTTGCTTATCAGAGATGGAATGAGTCAATTATATGAGCTGTCTTTACATGTCTGGTACAAGCTGAATTGAATTTGACTATCTTCATGCCCGTATTTAATGGGATAGCTGATGCTAAAATGAAACATTTCTCATTATTTATTCACCCTTGTGTCATTCCAAACCTATATGCTGTATATGCTACGTATTTTATCCTATTTTTTTTCACATAACATCAAACAAGTCGTTTTGTGTTGAGAGAACCTGAATTATACAGAGTTCTGGCATACAACTCTAGATGGTGCAGTTTGTTAAGTCTAAAGGCCGCATTATTCTTTAAATAAAATCAAAAACAAGCTAAATCATTTTGAACAAAATTGCTCATCAAAGTGAACTTTTCGGTGAGTTCGATTTAGCTCCTAAATACCATAGAGCTAACAAATTGTACCAAGGCGGTTAAGCAATCAGTCTGTTCTGAACTTCCACCTTTTTTGGTGCTGGGCTTTTTCTTCGCGGTTCGTTTCTCATTCAGCCGAGGTCAGGCAAGGGAGCAACATCTGCAAATCACTATATACATAGCAGAGCTGCCACAGATACAGTATATCCACACCTCCACGATCACTCACAGAGAGACTTTAAGGGCCGGTTTCCCGGATAGGAATTAGATTAAGCCAGGACTAGACCTTTGCTAATTTAGGACATTTATGAATTTTTAGAAACATGTCTTACAAAAATGCATTATCTGTGAGCATTTTAAGACCAAACAATGGCAATCATTTATTTTAAGATATATCAGTGCAAGCTTTTTTCAGTTTAGACAGCTCTTAACATTTATTTTAATCTAGGACTAGTCCTAAACCCTGTTCGGGAAACTGCCCCTAAAAGTTTAGTGTACATTAGATGCCACTTTTCATAAGCCATGAAAAAAATGAAAGGAAAGGTAGCAAGAACCTAAATATTACACCATACTGCTGCTGTCGTCGTTGTTCTTCTTACAAGGCAATTTAAAAAGGGATAATAATGTATGTTAATTAATTAGTTTACATTAATCTACACCCTGCCAGGAGGGGGTATCAGAAGTATATTGGGGCCTTAATTCAAACTGACCTAATACCATTATTATTACATGGCACAGCTGATTGGTTCTCTCACATACTGGTAACCAATGAGCTGTTAAAGTTCACAGCATCGTTCAGAAACCCTCCTCCTTCCCCAGCTTCACCTGTATAGATCTGCTACGATGTAATTCTTGTATGTTACATTGTGTTATTTTAAGTATGTTACATTCGCAGCAGATTTATTCCTCCAAGACTAAATACATTGCCATGTACATTACCATGCCAATCTCTCAGAGAGCTGTCATGGCAGATATATATAGCCTATATATCTTACAAGCTTTTTATTTATTTGCCAAGACAATCCTTTCTCTTTACTTGTTCTCCTCCCTTTTAAAGGAAGGATATTAAGAAAGTCTGACAAACTCTCTCACAGTCTTGGCATTGACAAACAGAGCTCAGAGTTCAGAGGACAAGACACAGACAGGAAGAAAAATCAAGTGATCTAAAAACCTTGGAGATTTCAAATGAGATCCATCTACAAACTGAGATCATGGTGCACTTCAAAGAGACTGCCACTGACTACAAGACCAGAGAGAAGGAGACGCGATGCAGGTGGCACGGCCTTCACAGCTGACTCATTTCCCTCATCCTCTCTTCACAGTTCATTCTAAACCCAGCCAACGGTTTTACAGAGAGTGGCCTCGGAGATGAGTTTCGATTAACCTTTCAATACAAAAGTAATCTCAGCTACCTATTCAGCCTTTTCAATTGCAATTTTTCTGTCTGTAAAATAATCAACAGTTAAAAGGGGGGAGGGTGGCTGCAAGTACACAAAATCGTGCCTGGCAATGTGATGCTGTTGTAGAGACACTTGGGCAGAATGTAGAGTGGATGGAGCAGGGAACAGACCTCGCTAAAGATGAGAACTGCAATACGCTGTGTTGTCGGTCACTTATGGGTGTTTAGAGTTGTTATACACGACAGGGCTTTCGGCTGTTGGCATGAGGTGTGATACACAACTAAATGTAAGACTGTTTTCACTGTCTCCAAGAGGTACTTGCAAAAGAAACTCAAAAAGACATTATAGGTGTGTTTTCGACATTAAGAGTGCTCTGAAAGGGTGGCAACACAAAATCTTCATAGACAAGGCAAGGCAATTCCATAATGCGCTGCAGGTTAGCTTAGTGGAAAAAAAGGTGGAAAGTTATCTATAGATTTATATAGACATAAACAGATTTCAAATAAATGCTGTTCTTTTGAGCTTTCTATATTTCTCAAAGAGAAAATGATCTGTTTCTACATAAACCTAAAGCTTTTTATAGAGAAACTTTAGCTGAAATTATTACCATTCCATGTGATTGAAACAGTCTAGTGCTCTTATTAACAGTGCCTTAGAGCAGCCAGTGGAAAAGCAGAACAATCAACGCACGGGCACTGACTGAGCAACACTTTCTAAAGGGGTCACAGATATTGTCATGACAACGTCTGTTCTGTCCAGGTCACGCAACCTCCATTATAGTAACAGATGTGGACGGGCATCACATGTTGGTGTAAATTTCTGTGTTAAAGTTGCAATTAAGTATGACAATACAAAGATTTGCGAGAGATATAACCCTGAAGTCATCGGCACAATAGAAGCCAAAGAGAGCACGAACAAAGGCCAGGGCAGCATCTGCTCGGGTAAATATAAAATCATGCCATTACCAAAATGGCATGAGATGCATGGAACGGTACTAAAATGTCGCTGTGCAAGGGATAAAATATGATAATTTCAGTGCTTTTTATTTTTTATCAATAGATTTTTCCATTACCGTGCAAAATGAATCACAGACTTTTGCGAAAAATTACATTTAGGACCTAGAAATGGCACTAATCCAACCGGCCTCATCTTTGTGTCATTTTTTTAACCTTTTTCCTCCTCTCCGAGGAAAGAAATGACAGGAAATGTAAACAGTTTTAAAATAGAAGGTTTTTTCAATGGTCATCCTGTAATTAAACTAGATCAGTGCAAAGAGAGTGGGAAGAGAGAGAAACAGGGCCAAATTACACGGTGATAAAAGAAAAAGAAATGAAGAAGACGACAAAGAAAATGAAGAAATAACAATTCAAAGCCTTTCATGACACAAACTACTGAACCAGAGCACAAAGGACTCAATGCCAAAATAGTGTCAAAACCTGTCTAAACTACCTGTGAGACTCCAATGATGCAATAATTCAGACTCCCTGCAACTTACATACTGCAGAACATCAGACGGGAATAAAAACTCAAGGACGATAGAAAACTCGATAAAGAAAACGATAAAGAAGTCTGTAGAGCAGCAGAAAGTCCATATTCAACCATGGTTTTGTATGGTATTAAGGATCACTGTATTCGAAAATGATGGAAAAAAGCACATACTCAGCTCTAAAGTCCTCAAACCAAGAGCAATTACTCCTGTTTAATATAAGTTATGTGATCTGCTCTTTAAAGCGAGATGGCTGTCAATTTTCTTTCATTCATCAGGTGGTAAAAAAAAATAGTTGTGAAAGTAGCTGTATTTCCATTAACCTTCAAACTGCACAAACTGAAATGTACCCATACTGTACATCTCAAAGCACCAATATATCTACCAATTTATATACCAATATAAAAGTTATTCCGCTCTCACAAAGTTTTTTAGGCTATTTGAAAAATTAAATACTTGATACCTGTCTCCTTCGTCTCCTTCGATTAAAATGAGTGCTGTGGTTGCAATATATATAAACTTACCAATATCCATTGCCATGACTCATTAATGAGAGGAAATATATCAAAAAAAGGGTTTGTGCAAATCTGTAATGGAAACCAATAATATTGTTCCTTTGTACAGTTAAGGTTGTGTAGAACTCTGAAATTCTTTTACTTTTAGAATTATTTTTAAAAATATATCCTTATCGTTATAGTTATCATTCTTTGTATGTTCACTGTAAAAAATGGCAGTGAATAACTGTAAACTGTGAAAATGCTATGGGAAAAACCAGTGAAATGGTTAATGGTAAATTCCTTTTACAGGGAAACACCGTAAACTGACATTCCCAGAATTCCCTGCATTGCATTTAAAATTTTGTTTGAATTTGATGTTTTTTTCTTTGAAATAACTATGTTTCTTCTAAGTTTTTTTGTATCAGTTATGTTTATTAGGGTTGTATGTTACATGTAATGTTGTTAAATTAATGTTTATTGCCCATTTTAGTTTAATAATTCTTACCATGATGGTGTTTAGTGCTTGTGTGAATGACGCTGAGCACCTTCTCCATGCAACCATTCAACCATGTTTTACTATTTAAAAGCTACTTGTGATGAGCTTTAGTTCATCATGTGACTTTCTCATAACCACCTGCATTTGGTAATTATCAGTGTATTTCAAAAGTACAAAATAGATTTCACTATTTTAATCAGTATCAGTATTTTCTTATTAGAAATTACGGTATTTAACTGTAAATTTAAAATAAAACCATAAAACTATTGACAAAACAATCATATCATCAAATCAATCATATTTTTCACAGTTTTATACTAGTAACCACAGCTGCCCGTTTTTTTACCGTACATTTTACGAATTTCTTTTTAAAGTGTAAAATTTTTGGCCATAAAAGAAATAAAGGTTTTACTTTTATTTAACGTTAGAATTTGCTGCTGGTATATTACCCTAAAAATATATATATTTTTTACAGTGTTGATAAATTTCTGATATATGCTGATGGTTAAGGAAAACCATTTAAAATGTGCTAAACAGGCAGAAAAATACCAATAAACTAAATATGTATTAGTCGGTCTTATTTGTAGGGCAAGCAAACTAATATGTTTCCTTGCCAGGAGAAGAGCAAACACACAGCTTTTTTTTCCTCTTACAGGAATTTTGGGACAGATGCTCAGTAAATCATTTCAGAATTGAGGTCACAGGCAGGCAGGAAGGGGTGTGAGTTGTACTCTAATCAGTGCCACTTCAGGCCAATCCTTCATATATCGGCCACCTTAGAGAATGTAAGTCTTTCCTGACCTGGGTTTGATTCCAAGCCGATCAAAAATTACAATTCATGTACGAGATTCTGGGTTAAGGTGGATCATCCCATAAAGATCCAATATTTAGATGGGTCTTAGAGAATTGAAGGGGATAATCACAAACAGCTACAGGACAGATTACAGATTGACCAATGAGATGAACAAACCAGCTAAATAGCCTACAGATGCTCTGTTTGTGTGCCAACGTAGCATTTATTTCAGAAGAAAACGTTACGACTGTTCCTAAGACATAACTTTGCGACAGAGGATTAAACATGGTTTAGTTTAAGAGCGTTTCAGCTTTTCGGAGTGCAAACAGCAATGCATTGCAGGAGATTATGGCAAATCTGATTACCATTATTTTACTTGTTCCGCTCATGCAAAATGTCATTTAGAAAAAGACTTTAACCTTGACTTCTGTCAGCACTTTAGAGAGGAAAGAAACGTAAAAGAAAAAAAAGAGAGCGTTTCAAAGCGGAGACCAATTTACAGAGCATCAACGCTAAGAAGATGCAAATGACAAATCAACAGACAGAGATATGCAAATGACGTTGATCTAAAGTCATTACCACCACAATTAGTCTCCGCAATCATCAAAATATTTCAATAAGGATGGTTACAACTCATTGACTATTCATTATGTTCTCTAATTAGATCATAAATTGTAAAGATATACAAGCATGAGCAATTTGACAGATAACTTCTGGTGAGAATCCTTTGAGCATGTATTAATAAAAGTCAAAGAGCAAAAACTTTGGAAATAAATGTTGTTTGTTAAGCAACATGCACTCAGAAACTTCTTGTTCATTAATATATAGAAATCGCATACCACCAAAGTAAACTGCGAACCCTTCGACCCCTGGCACACATACAAAGCTAACAATAAATGTGCCTTGAGAGAAAATACAGCAGAATTCCACGGAAAAGGCATAAAATTATTTAAAAAAGTGTTTTCAGACAACCCAATTTAAAGCATTGCTGGTTTCTAATGATAAATTGCTTAGTACTCTAAGATCATTTGTTCACCACCTACGTAATCTGTCATTGGGTGTGGAGAGACACTGACAGACAGTTGTTTCAGTGTTGAGTGATTTTGTTACATATCCTGACAATGGAGCGATGCCAAGAACACTTTAGTATGCCCTCAAAATAAATGCCTTCTAAACTTAACTAAACTGCCTAGAGTGTGTTTATTGTTTCTTATATTCTCCTTATGCGCTTAAATTACAAGTTTAATTTCCTTCTGCTGACGGCTACAACTTTCTTTCCTATCTTGGCATACCTGTTTAGCTTAATAAAACCCAAAGCACACTCCGTCTTTTAAGGCATAATTTGCTAATAATGTTTCTGAAGCTGTATAAAACAAACATAATTTGTACTCAAGGAACAACATCGAACAACTAGGTAAATGTTCCTAAATGGAACGGGGCCAAAATGTCCCTTCCCCTCAATCTGATGAAATAAACACAGCGGTTGATTGTGCATCCTGCTTATGGCGATGGTGAATGATTTTTTGTAAATCCCAGGACACATATATTTGTTATATTCCATTTTATTATTTGTTAATGGCTCAGTGGTGCTGGGACTAAATCAATTTGAGCTGATCTTTAAAAGCCAGCGCATCAGTGAGCACATTAGCCTGATTTGCACTTCATTATGTGCACTGATGGGCAGTGCTGAACAATCACATCAGCAGGTGCGGAGTAGAGTGGAGGGAACCCAGGCAGGTAGAGCAGCGAGAGTGTGTGTCTGTGTCTTTGCGTGCTGCACGAGTAATTGCCTTTCTAGAAGAAGATGCAAAAGGTCCGCAGAGAGCTATAGCGGATGTTCCACTGTTCTTTTTTTACCAGTAAAAGAGTAAACTAGGACTGCTTTAAAAACAGAAAAATGCATTTTAAAAAATGTTTACTTTTCTGAAATGTGTCGTCCTCTCTGCGTGCTTGCAATCCTTCGAGGATTGCTTTGGGATTTGTTATCTGGAGTTGTTGTGCTGCTTTAAGGCTTCTTGATGATTTGCCAGGCAAACTTTTACACAAGTTGTATATTTTTCACATCTCCATTGGTATAGAATTTCCTCATTCTCTTTCTGAATGTACCATTGCATGATTTTGTTATTTACGTGTACAACACCTGAAAGGAATGCAGTTGACAAAAAATTAAATTAATTTTTAATTAAATTAAAAATTACCTGTTGAAAAAAAATCACATTTACTGTAATATCTAAATCTCAGGAATTAAAGCAGTCAAATTTGTACCCTAGACCACAAATTAGTCAGAGCAAAGAGATTTCAATTGGGTTGGTCTAAGATGCATTAGCTGCAGATATTTAGCACTGATAACTGGAAAGCATATCTTCAAGCTTAAAATGCTCTTAATAAATAAAGACAAAGTCATCTGACAAATATTATCATTTGATTCTTGTGGGAAAGATGACATTAAAGCACATTAATAATTCATGCAATTTAGGTTATGTAAAAATTTCTTAAATAATCTCTTAAATAAACTGTTTACTAAAACCCCCAAAAGTATTAGCATTTTTGTGCCATGGCTTACCTCTGGAATTTGTAATGAATTTTAATACAGGTTTTCAATTCATGAATAAAAGGTCTGTGGTTAACATGACTTGAAGAGCATTTCTATTTTCCTCTACAAACAATTACATTCAATAAAAATTAATTTTAGATTTAAAAATGCTTAAAAGGATTTAAAACGTACATTTGAGTTACAAATGCATGTAATTTCATGTCGCATAACAACATGAAGGTCTCCTTAAGTGATGTTAACCACAGATCTTATTTGACTCATAAATCTGAAAATGTCTATTATAAAAACCCATTGGAATTTCCCAATGGAGTCCATTGCGAGTTAGCCTTCCGGTTTGGCCTGCAAACTGACGCCATGACTGAACATTTCTTTACCGAGAACTGCTCCATTGTACAGAAACTGCTCCATTTACGTCAAACACACTAGCTACATTCAGATGAAGAATTCACATTTGGAGGCCACAATTGAGGCAAGCATAAATATTAGAACTGCTGCCATCTAAACAACCTTTCCACAGTGACCACCTATAAAGTCCTATTATCGCATTAGACAAGTGCGAATGGGATGAGTCTGGGAGCAACTTTGCGGAGGGTGTCTGTACAGATCTACTTGCGAGTGCCGGAGGACAACACATCACCTCTCTGTTGGGTCACAGCTGGCTGATCTCTCTCCCCAGGGGCCGACCTCTCCGCTGAGAAAGGCATTAGGCGAAGAGCTGTGGGTTTTAACAAGGTAGCTGGCTTCATTTGAGCATGTGTTGCTTATTCGCAGCTGAAATGCTCTCAGCGCAGCTTATGTTAGACATATTTCCCTCTCTGCTACTGCATATTTACAGAGGCCATTGAAAACTCCTCAAGGGCATGACAGGCAATGTGAGAGAGCATATTTGTAGCCTTCAGCTTTTCTGTAATCCTTAGGTCTCTGCCCAACTTCTCGCCCTTGGTATCAGAAACACATGGGTAAAACAGCTCCTCCAATACATCAAAAAACACTTCGATATCACTCACACACCATTAAAATTGTCCATAGATGTACGGCTTCTTTTAATATTTCTTTGGACTTGCTCTGAAGTGCCTTAATATTAAAGTGCTTTTTCATGAAACATCACAACGGAGCAGCTTAGTTTTTCATATGCTACCGATCTCTGTCTGTGTAAATACTTCAGGGAAACCACATCTGATGGTCCAAATCGGGTATCATGTATAGCTCATAGGTAAGATGATGAAAATTTGTGTTATTGTGATATTATCTCGCTACAAACAAAAGCTATATTAAGATGTTTAGCAAGACTACAGAAGCAAATGTCATCAAAATGCTGTAAAAACTATATATATATATACACACAAATATATATCAACCAGACCACCTTGATAAATTTCATATACAAAGGAAGCACGCTTCAGTATACCTGCATATGGGTAAAAAAGCTCTTCAAATAAATCATGAACACTTCTGTACTACTATTAAAATTGCCCATGGATGTATTACGGCTTCTTTTAATATTTTCGAGACTCACTCTGAAGTGCCTTAATATCAAAGTGCTTTTTCATGAAGCATCAAACCAGAGCTCCTCTTATTTCTTCATACGCTACGGCTCGCTATTGTCTGTGGGACTATTTTATTGGAGTCCAATTGGACCACATCTAATGGTCCAAAACAGTCGGGTCTGATGTGTAGCCCGTAGGTAAAAGGCATGATGAATCGCAGCCCACACGCAGGATTAATCTTTCTCATTAACGCCGAGCTGTGAACTGGAGCTCCGCATGACCGCACAGGAGGTGTAGAGGCTCTTTAAACATGGACGGCACTTGTTAAGGATTACATCTGCCGCATCTCATTTCATGCCCAGGAAACCACCTATATCTAACACTCTATATCTAACACATTTATGAGGAAACTAGTGTGTGAGTCAAATCAAGGCTATTGGAATATAACTTATTAAGAGTCCTAATTGGAAAAAGTTTGGCAAGGAGCCTTTTTCTGCACCAGTGTTCTAGCTGATACAGTTTCTCTCATATCTCATATCTATGATAAAGAAAACACTTACTGTACACAAAGCTTTCAGTAGAATAATTTGTCAAATCATGATGAAGTGATGAAGTAGAACACATAGAGAAAGGGGGGCAACAGAGTTGGTTGAGGGCGGAGCACATGAATATCACACATTTTTACATGTGGAATAAAAAATGCAATATATCGATAATATTATGGATATAATTGAAGGGAACACAGCCTTCTGGT
>JAUMHI010000067.1:6760865-6801381 GCA_032359435.1 Enteromius unitaeniatus
CCTGGGCGCAGGCGCGACGAGTAAGGGGCTCGCCACGACCTGGAAAGCTCCCCGTGCACCTCCGGGAACAATGGCACCCCCAGAAACCAACCATCCAGCCGAGAAGGGTCGGCACCTCCAAACCGATTCCTACCGTGGCGCGGAGGAGCAGAGCAGAGAGCGCCCAAGCGCCTCGCCACATCGCAGGAAGGACGCGAGGGAAACCTTCTCGCGAGCGAGAGGCGGGAGAGGTGAGGAAACTCCCACACCCAGAAGTGCACGATCGGCTCGACATTCCGGAGAACGCATCACCAACCGTGGGAAGGATTCACTCTTTCTCCCGGTTGCCCAGGGAAGACTTATCGCGGAAGCTCCGTGCACTCAAAAAGGTCTTTGCTCGCTGGATTTGCAAGATGACTGGCACATCCAGCCTTTAAAAAGGATCCGCTGACAGCCGCCCAGATAAAACGCTGTCAGATGAGAGAGCAGGAAAGCAGGAACTCTTGAAAGCAGGACTCCTCCTAGTATCGTTCTCCAAACTCGCAGAGGGGGTCTCCTGAAGTAGCTCAGAACAGCTTCGGCTCTGAAGCGAAAGTCTGCATGTGCATTCCGCTCGTGCCCTCTTATGCTCACACAGTGATGAGGTGCACCTGAGCGCAATCAAGTGCACGCCAATATTCATTGGCCTTTTGTATAAAGCTCAAAGGCATTTGGTCTCTCTGGCGAGTTCCCAAATGTAACGTCAAAGTGATTTGACTTAAAGGGTAACTGTTATTTAAATGAGCAATATCATACAAGTAATCATAATAGCAATGTACAGCCATATTGCATGGCTACGAATGTGATTTTGTTCATGAAACAGTAAATACTTAAGAAACGAAAATTGAGTGTCTTATACGTTGAACTAATTACTTTTGTCATGGATTTAAATCTCAAATTTACAGTTTAACTGCTGAGCTCAAACAAGCATAACTAATTTGATTACGAACTAGTAACAAAGTAATGTTCAGTTGCTGTATTAAAAACGCTCACTGTATTATGTAGAGTCAAGTTGTATGAGAGTGTAATGGACTGAGAAAGTGTGACTACCTGCATCTGATACAGCATTCAGCTCAATCTCATATTCACAATAAAACATTAGTTTGAATGGTCACTGAGGAAAGCAAGCCTTACTTTCCTTACTGTTCAAAAACATTGAAAAATCACACATTTAAAAAAATATTTTAAAAAATACCTTGAGTTCGATACCGGTTCCTGAACGATAACTTTTTGATAACAATTTTATAAAATCATATAATCTCATATTTAAAAAATTATATCATCTCAAAAAACATTTTCAGCTTGTTGACATTTATGCAGGCTCAAAACCTCATCTCCTAAACCACTGCATGGGAAAAAAAATCCAACACAATGAATCAGTGCACATTAGTTTTATAATATTCAAATAGTTTTCAGTTTACACATCTGTTATGCTACCTTTACACAAGTGCATTATTATTTATTCTTACAATAGCCTTATATTTTTTTTACTTTTATACTACAGTTTAAAACATTGAAGAGTTGAAGAGTAGCCTATTATGTACATTCTACTGAACAATAGTAATATATTTCTGCTGCCATGTCTAAACCCAACTTTTATTTTGACGGCTTGCCATGAATACCTTTACAGTTCTGTGTTTGATATGATGATAGATTTACTCAAATGAAACAAATCAAATGCTCTTGAAGTTACCCTTGGAGCAGTTCTGGAGATGTTATTCATATAGCCTACTGAATTTATATCCTCATTTAGTGAGAAGCAAGACTTTAATATCAAGAAGTTAATATCGTAAGCGTCACACGCAGGTCAGTATGCTAGTAAACAAAATTGTGCTTCTGCTTTATACATTAACACAGAGAAACACAGAATTCGTCTTGCTTCTGGTCAAACAAGGGCGAGTGCTGCAGTCTTTTTGGCTCACTGACGTTGATGAGATTAACCCCTTTCGGTATTGCAATTGGGTACCTAAATTGGTTCAGAACCTAAAAAGTATTGAATCAGATCCGACGACCACAAATAACTGTTGTATAAGTAATAATAAAAGCATTTTTATCAAATAAATGCAGCCTCAGTAAAATTAAGAGACCAATAAGAGTTAATTTAGATGTCTGGATTGCATTGGTAGAGCGATGCTGTATAGTCTAAGTAAAACTTCTGGGTATGTTTGTGCCGGTATCTGATTTGCATGATTCTTTGCAAACTGGGTGCTAAAACAATTTAAACAACATGTGCAAATAAACAATGCTTATCAGCAAATTCCCTAAAGGTAGTCTGTCCCAGGTTTATCAATGATCATTTTTCATTCTTAATCTAAAAACCGTAAAATCCTGACAGGTCCCTGTTAGTAGATAGAGCTGACAGGGCAAGAATCCCAAGGGACATTCAGGAGGGAACAAAAACAGGGACACAGTGAGAAGAAAAAATATATGTTTTTGTGCATGAAACACCAGCTTGTTTTGTTCTTGGCTGTTCTTCACAGAGAATTATAGTTCTGGTGGAGGCTGCAGAGATCAGCGGTCACAGACAATGTAAGGTTTTTTATTATTTTACAAAAGTCTACAGATAATTTTTTTTTCCAAGTGAGTACGGATGTATGATACTGTATGCTGTTCTGGCTGTGTATTTAGACCTTATTAATAGCCCTTTTTAACACTTTTGCAACTACAAAGATTACACCATCATGCGATCATCAATGCATGTCCTGTTATCTGATTCTGGGATTACTGGACCTGACAAGAGATCCCCCCCACGAGCTGATCAAGGCTTAGCCACCCACTACACACTCTTCCAGAAGCTTCTGAGGGCTTTGCTCCAAATCACATGCTTAAAGTGAGAGATAAAGGCCAAACCTCACAACCAGGCTCAGTGGTGCTGATGGCCAGAATGAGGTCATTCCCAAGCCTTGAAGCATACTTTACCAAACCCCATGTAGGAGAACATCTTCCACTATTTAATAACTTACAATTGTTCTCCTCTTTCAGCAGTGATCAAAAAGATAAGTACAGGAGGCAATCAGGTGTTGTAACTCACTTCATTTCAATGTCTCTGGGATTTCTTTTTCACTTTGCACACAGATCTGAAACTTTGACATAATATTTCCAGATCTATCTGCTACAAATTAGTTGAGAAATCTATAACTACACAACAAGCAACAACTGCAAATGCGAAAAATACTGTGAAATGAGAATACAAAGAGTGTCAGAATACAAAGGTTGAAGCAAATTAAAGCTATGCTGTGCAATTTTTCCATTTTGTAAATATAACAAAGACTATTGGAGTGTTTTACAAGAAGGCTTTATGTTTCCCCATTTAATTCACTTCCTATTTATTATTCATTTCTACATAATAATTATGTGAAATGTACTAGCAATTTCTGAGTGAAAATTATTTTATCAAACAATTTTTAGTCCTTAATTAAAGTAATTAATGGAGCCAAAATATGTTTAATTTAACATTCAATATTAGCCAATAAATATTTAATATCAATACCAGTCTAACTAATAAACTGTCATAATATTACAAATATAGGCTATGTAATGTAAACTGTTTAAGTTTAGGGTCAATTAATTTTAAAATACGAACTGCAAAGCAAGCAGTAATATTGTGAAATGCTTTTTTTGTGAAATTTGTATTTTTTTTTAAATACATTTAAAAAACTACCAACCCAGTGGTTTAACAGTGGTGTCAAATCTTGCATTTTTTAGAACAAAGTTGTTTAAGGTGTAGCAAACTTCACACACCACTATCATGGACAACAGTTTCTCTCTGGGAATAAGTCTGGTTCTTCAAGTCAGAAAACAAACGGCTTTACTCGACACTGGTGCCCTGCTGTGAACTACAGGGAGGAAAAGTGAGAAACGTCTGATCACAATGCTGACCATCCACAACACTCAATATTACTCCTTCCGATCAGGGTTTAGCCAATACATAAGAGAGAGACAAAAGCATCCTCCCAGGACCCCCCCAGGTCTGTGCAAAACGGGTGAAGTGAATAATAATTAAGAAAAAAGAATCATCCGGTGCCTTCAGTCAAATAATGACAGCCAATGTGCTGAAAGGTTGAGAAATTCATGGGTGGGGATGCATTAAAAATCATTACCAAGAAATGTGCACACTAAGATTATTCGCTGCGGGCCGCCACTGATTGCTTTGTGGAGGGAGTCTGTGCAGCAAGCAAATCAAACTAGAGCTTGAGAGCGAATAAGTTTCCCCAGTGCACAAATCACTAATTACTTATTAATGGCCAGATGAAGAGAGTCTGTGCCTTCAAAGTAAACACGTGCCAGCGACCCTGGAGAGGCAGAAGGAAATGGGAAGGAATCTATCCGTAAACTTTGATGGCAACTAATCAAGTTCAGTGGCTCTTGCAGCCTCCAACACATTGGTGAAAAGGCCAATTCATAGCCCTTGCTCAGAGAGGACACTGAAAAGAAATGCACAGAACCATCTGTGTGTGAGAGAGAGGCAAACAGTGGATGAGAGAAACCCCATTTCAGGAACATCAGGAAGATACATGTTTTTCATCAGTACACTGTAAAAAAAAAAGACTGATTTTAAACATAAATGGTAAAAATCCCTTAAATGGTTAATGGTAAATTTCTGTCAAGTTTACTGGGAAAAACTGTAAACTGACATTCCCAGAATTCCCTGCATTGCATTTCAAATTTTGTTCGAATTTGATGTTTTTTTCTTTGAAATATCTGTTTCTTCTTATTTTTATGAGTTATGTTTATTAGGGTTGTATGTTACATGTAATGTTGTTAAATTAATGTTTATTGCATATTTCAGTTAACACCATGATGGTGTTTACTGTTTGTGTGAATGACACTAACCATCTTCTATATATGTTCATATTTAAGAGCTTCTTGTGACAGGCTTTGGCTCATCATGTGACTTTCTCATCACCACCTGTGTTTGGTGGTTATCAGTGTATTTCAAAGCTACAAAACAGATTACACTACTTTAATAGGTTGGTATAATTACATTATGACACATTACGTTAATGAAAGTACGGTATTTAACTGTAAATCTAACTTAAATCCGTAAAACCTAAAATATTGTTACTGTATTTTTTACAATCAAATTAAGTGTAAGTTAATGTGTTGTGCAATACTGGACTTTTTTTTTAATTTAATATCTAACACCTTTAGAGATAAAGCCCTTTAAAAACAATGTTAAATGTAATATTTGATAAGAATTTATCAAAATATAATTTTTTCAGTGCACTGGACATTACTCACAACAAGCAGACTGTGTTTTTTTGCATCTCAACAAAACCAATTATCTGTATCAGCCAGAATATTGGGAAGGTTATGTGGAAGTGCTTTGGTGAAAATAAGAAAGTAATGCAAACAAATGATGACAAAATATTAATATTTGGATAAGTGTCTCTTTAAGACTGAATGCACTATATCAGTATGTGATTAATATATGCATAAATGTTGTACACCAACAGTAAGCCTTATTAAAGTGACTGGATTATTAACCAGAAGACAATGCAAAAAAATGCAAAAAGGAAGTCCATTAATAATGTGACCACAAATGCAATAATTGTATTCACCGTCATTCATTTATTTGACACACCTTCAAATTCAAGACAAGTGGATTCACGTTTACGGGCCAGTCACATGACAGACCCAATCAACTTTTGGTCATTTGTACTAATCAGAGTGGTGTATGCAATTGGACTAACACTGGATGAGGAAAAATATCTCTGGTATAGCATAATAAGAAATGGTCCAAAAGGAACGATTATTCATTTGCATGTATTAGCATATATTCCACTGAGACATGCAGAAACGTGTAAGATTGTTTAGTCAAAATTACAATACAGCAGGGGCTATTTATCTTTTGAGAGGTTGTTAATTTGTTTGTGAGGGAAGCATGTTTCCATCTGCATTATGAATCAGGTGTAAATCCCATCTCAACATGTTACTGCTCTCCAAACCACTAATGAGGCAAAAAGCTAGGACGTGCATGGTTCAAATACATGAGACTGGCCTGAGAATTACAATAATACATTTAAGAGCGTGTTTATCACCAATAAACATAATTTTAGTCATAAGTTTGTTCTCAGAGAATGATTAAAAATATTGGTCAGTGGGACTGGTTAAGAAAGTTTGAAAAATATAATCTAAAAATCTTGTTTAAAAATAGCTATTTTTATTTCAGAGCATCTGCATGATTTCCCTCATAAGAGACCGGAAAGTGGAAAATGGAAAACACAAATGAAAAGATGATGCAACGATGCAAAATATTTAATTTCTATTAAAATACATATAATTGAAATGTTATTTAAAAAATGTTATAATTACTTGAGTAATAAAAATTGTTTACAAATTATATTATATGTTATTATATATTATCTAAATGCATTTATTTCATCATATTTATTCATTTATTTTCATTGGCTGATCATTTCCAGCAGTTGTTCACCCATGCATGTAAATTATTTAATCTATACATGCTGCAAAAAAAAACATGCACTTTAAATCTCAGTCTTAGTGTATGGTGTATTCATTTGAACATCGTGCCAGAGGACGTCTGCCAGTCAGATGCGATTCTCAGGAGCTATTCTGTTTTACCCTGATTGTGTTAGGCAGGGAAAAGCTGATCAGGGAGCATTTTTATCCCTAGGCTGATGATAAGATGAGCAGATCTGGCTCCAAGAGCACCAGTGACACAACCGGTTTGAACCCTGTGCCGCCGCCCAACATAACCTCCTCCCCTCCCCCTCAAGCACCTACACAACACATCAACAGCCAGGGACCCTAGAGAAACAGCCCTATCAGCGGCACTCAGCTGGTCACTATTTAAAAAAACTGTTTGGTTGGAACTCGGCGCGCAGCCCAAGCTGAGAACAGAGCTGTGCCTATCTCCAGGGGTTGAGGGGACTTGGAGCCATCACAAAGACATTTAGGCATCAAGTAGAGGAAAGGCAAAAAGAAAAAAAAACCTTTTATAGGATCTTATCACCAGTTTTTATGAACACAGGAGGAACTACAGAGAAGTCGACATCACTGAACAGTTTCCCACTGCACCACGTTACCCAAGACATCACAAATTTACTTGTTATTGAGGACTAAACTTTTTCTTTCAGCATTAATTAAAAATGGCCAGATAAATCTATTAAAAGCTGCTGTTTCTAATGTTAGAGCACCCTTGGAGAACATTTCCGAAAACAACGCATCTGCCAGGCGCTTCTGCATTTTTGACTACATCAAAGGCAATTAGTTTCTGAGCTTTCTGCATGCTAAGCCTCCTTCATTGTTCTAGTAAACACCC
This sequence comes from Enteromius unitaeniatus, assembly GCA_032359435.1. NCBI lineage: Eukaryota > Metazoa > Chordata > Actinopteri > Cypriniformes > Cyprinidae > Enteromius > Enteromius unitaeniatus. The sequence goes on from JAUMHI010000067.1 coordinate 6,768,169, forward strand.
ACTATTCGCAGACAAATTAGATAGAAGAAAACTGGACCGTATAGAGACCAGAACACTTAAAGTGCCAAGGCTGTTAGGGTATAACTCGAAACATGATTTAGATATCAGGCGTGAGAGGATACAAACAGGAACAAACATTAATTTCTCTCACGGTCATTTACTCACTTGCACAGAATGTCTTTAGTCGCTTCATCAAATCTGCTTGTTCTAATTAGAGCTCAACACTCAATGAATCAATAAAGAATTTTCTCACTTTTGCACACTGGGATGTTATGAAAATTAATTTCAAACAGGTCATCTTGTGCAGTTTGCAAAGCTCTTTCCTTAATAATTCATTTATATTTAGTTGCATTCTACTAATTAAATCTACTAATTGAGTGTTAATTAGTAATTGTTTTGAAAGGGTAATCTGCCAGTTGCCTTCAGGTTATATAGATTTCACATAATGGATGTAAAGATAAACTCTTCAATTGTTCAAAGTTGTTTTATAACACCTATCATTAAGGTCCAGAGGTTTTGAACAGAAGAGTTGCAAGTCTGTTGTGTTAAATGGATAGTTCATAACATTATGGTTGCACTGCGGTGCTGTTCTAGCCTAGATTTGTCTTGTTTCCAGCCAAAATATCTAGAAAATTTTTTTTTTTTGAGACAAGAAATAAATATTGCCTTGTTTTCAGAAAAAAAATGAAGTTTTTACTTGAAACAAGCAAAATAATCTGCCAATGGGATAAGCAAAATATTTTTCTTACCCCACTGGCAGATTATTTTGCTTGTTCTTTTTCTGGAAACAAGACAATTTTTTTTCTTGTCTCGAAAATCCTTCTTGATGTTAGTATTTCTAGATATTTTGGTTGGAAACAAGAAAATAACTTAATTTGTGTTACTAAGATGAATGAACGTCTTACAGGTTTGGAACAACATACTGTATGTAATTAATGATAATCTAATAAATTAGATTAGACAAACCTACTCCTACGTTTTTTGATGATGTCAAAGATTTTGTGATTGTATTGGTATTTTTATGTAAACAACATCCTAGAAGCTGGTCAAATTAGACAAATTTCAACATGCACAGGTTGCATGACACACCATCACCAATTACAACTACAAACAAAGCTACACAAGGAATAAGGAAACACAATCCAGGATACAATTTTTCCAGTACTTTCCAAAAGTTCCAAGCATTTCCATTTGGTAATTTGATTATTGGTAAAGGCTTTTAAAATCTTCTACAGAGCACAGTTCATGTACAAAGAGTAATTTATGAAAGAATGACTAGAAGAATATAAGTAGATGATAGAAGTTCCTTGATTTTTCCATGACCTTTTCAGATTCTATTAATTTGTGAGACTTTTTGAGGTCTCGATATAACACTTTTGAAATTATTAGATACTTCAGGACCGTGGAAATCAAAAGGGATCACCTGCACCGATGATAAACGTAGTTTGCACTGACAACACAGAATTTGGAAAGCATGACACCATTAAAATTCAAGGACCAAAAATTGGCGATTTATATATTCAGCCTACCTTAGAAACAGAATGCCTACTCAAACTGAGTGGGCATGTTCTTGAGCCAAGTGAAGTTTGAATAAATCTTTCAAAAACTAAAAAAAGGAAATAGATTTACTGTTAATTATTTAATTTTCATGATATTTGCAGGCCAAGTAATTTCAGTGCTGCAAATATTTTTGGGGTGAACTGTTGGGGGCAAAAGATATGTCAACAAAACTCAAGAGTATTACAAGAGTTGGTCACTCACCTTAAAGTGAAGATCTCTACAGATGAAAGGGTGGATACTGCTAGGAAGGCTGACACCGTCTCTCTCTGCCTGATGGGTCTGGAGGGAACCATCACCACAAAGTTACTGTCCAATCGCAGCTCAGAGAGTGGCTGGAACAGACGAACACTGCCGATCCTGCGCATGGGAGTGGGCCCTGAGAAGTACCCGGCAGGGCCCAGCTGCCCAGTGCGAATGGAATTGGTCTTCCGGGAGTCCTCCGAGCTGCATTCCCCAGTGTCAGTGGATTGTAGCATGTAATACAGCTCCACGGGAGTTCCTTCAACCAGCTCGGGAGATCTCTGTCGACCTGGTATGACACTAGGAGGACTGAACCAGCTAGGCAGAGGCTCCAGTTCAGCCACGCACAGTCCGAGTTCCCCTTTTAGATGACAGGTGCCTCGTACCTCCTGGGTTTCATGGAAGGCGAACATCCTGACACACGGCAACTTGTCCACGGCACTGTAGTCATCCCAGTCCCGGCCCACAATGTAAAAGAGAACCTGAACCTTTGGCCAACTTGGATGGATTCGCTCACTGATAATAAAAGTCTGCACTTTCCAGTTAAAACTAAAGAGAGGAGAGGAAGTGGACGATGGCAATGTGGCTGAGGGGTTGGTGAAGAGTCCCGGGCCCAGAAGCTCTGCAGGCACAGTTTGCTCCACATACAGTGGCCCGTAACTGGCATTAACCGACGGCGTCTTTCTGGCTTGTTGAATGAAGAAAAGTTCAGTTCGAACCTGCAGGCTGGAGTTCCTCATGATGTCCTGGTTGGCCTCCTTCAGGAAGAAGGCAGACTCTGCATTTAACACCTGGTACCGGACAGGAAGATAAGTTGGGATGGCACCGTATCTCTGCAGTCCTTCCATCAGCAGCCGACTGTCGATGACTGACAAATAACAGAGAAGACAAAAAAAGACATCACTCATCCATCTATCAGACCTCTAAGCTCGACCTAGCTACTTGCATGCTCTTACATGCTCTAAAGTAAGAATCATTTGTCTCCCGCCCCATTCCGCAATCCCATCTCCAGGCAACCAAACTCTTTATTGAATGCCTTCAACCAGCAGTTCACTGCAGATATTTGGGGTGATGGAAGGACCCATGAGGCTCCATTGATTTTGCGTCACAGCACTGGTCTGAGAGAAAGAGATGCTGGAGATTTGTGACAGCTGGTGGCAGACAAATGCTATTGGTGCTTAAGGCAGACACTACAGCATAGCAAGAGGATGCTTATATACCATTGTGCAACGTGAAGTATTTTATGGTTTGTTTAAAGGTTTTGCCTGAGCAATATAGATTGAGTCTTGGGGTATGTTCTACTGCATTTGTACACAGCAAGTTAATTTTGTTGTATTTTTCTTTTAATGTAAATCACCCATAAAAAATCCAATCATCTCATGAATATTGAGTTAATATAGTGGAATCAGTTTGTTTTGTTTCAGGGGAGCCAGATATTGAGAAGAGTAATGCAAAGTGTCAGTGAAGAAAAGAGGGAAAGAAAAGTTTACTCAAAGACTATTTTCCTGTGGGACTAAAACATTATTCTTTTTGGCAGCAATAAAAAAGGAGAGAGAGAAAAAGTGAGAAAGATAAAGAGTAAAGACTCAAAAGAAATCAGAGAAATAAAGAACAAAGAACACACTGAATGGAATGGTACACCACACTGATTAACTTAAGTTTTGATTTCTTAAAAAAATAAGAAAAGGAAAGAATGTGCTACTTTAAAACATTCAATTATTTAATTGATTTGCAGACACTGTGTCCTTCTTTTTGAAAAAATATTAAATATAATTAATTATTTAATATAACATATATTGTCATTTGGAAGAATCAGCATTGGGCAGCAATTATTTTTCTATCTCATACTAAATGATTAAGCCAAAATATTTTTTGGACCATGTTTACTGAAAATTGCAGTGAAACGTCTAGAGAATCTTTGTTAAAATTAATGAAATCAAGAAGTACAGCATGGTTAAATAAAAAGACAAAACAATGTTAAAATGTAGGCCAACTACAATTAGCAAGTTATGGCTGATAATAGATAAATAATATAAGTTTCACAAATTTACAAAGTTTGGCAACATATAAAAACAAACCTTGATACACACTAATTAACATAGTATGACATTCAAGCGTGAGATTCTAGCATTTACAGCATATTAACTCAGATAATATTATCTTATCAGATATTAAATATTGTACAATATATTACAAGTTCTCTCTATATATATAAATAATATGTATATAAAATATATTTTCTTAGAAAAAAAAGAAGAAAAAAAAAGCGGGCAGTTGTGGCCTAATGGATAGGGGGTTGGACTTGTAACCCAAAGGTTGCGAGTTTGAGTCCTGCTCACTGCTCCCTGGGCACCACAGCAATGGCTGCCCACTGCTCTCTGTGTGTGTTCACAGTGTGTGTGCACTTGGATGGGTTAAATGCAGAGCACAAATTCCTACTATGGGAAACCATACCTGGCCACATATCACGTCCTTTCCTTTTCTCCTTTCTTAAAAAGTATATATATTAGGGCCAGGACTCGATAAAAAAAAAATCTAATTAATTAGAGGCTTTGTAATTAATTAATCAAAATTAATCGCATTTTAAACGCATTTTAATAAATATTTGACCTGAGAACAGTGAGAAGTTTTTTCATATGGATTTTTAGTATACTATTGAATAATGACTGAATACATAAGCTTGATTGTATTGTATATTGTTTATTTTTGTTCAACCAAGTCCAACAGACCAGTGCAATATTGCCATTAAGTGTAGCAATAGGATATTTAGAAATATAGTACATTTCAGAAATTCAGGAACCCTATAGGTAGGTAGACCTTCTGTAAACTGTTTTTTTTAAGTAAAACACAATAATGCCATCAGGTGCGTGATTCTATATATATCTATGCATTCAGAGCATTAGAAACGGTAATTGGTTCTCCAGTATAATCAGTCCGCCGAAACTCATCCAGTGAGAAGCGTTCCGCGGTGCCAAAATAAGTGCGATTTTTACACATTATTTTTGAGTAATTAATTAATCTAAATTAACGCGTTAAAGGACAACAAATGTTACTGCGCATGCATGCTTTTGTGGACTTGACTTAACTTCTTGTAGACATCCAAATAGAATCAATAACAACAGCTTAGTCCTTCTAGAGTAGATCATTTTTTTAGTAACAAATTCAATATGTTCGCTGTGTAGATCAGACGGATCTATTATAACTCATTCTTTGTCAGCAGGAGATGCTTTAAGCACGAGAAACAAGAGGTTTCCCTGGTAACGGCTGTAGACAAAGCAGCTCTGAACTTACAAACGCTGCCTTATATGCAGGATGAAATGAAAATTACATTTTCTAAAGACAGCCTTCCTTCAGCCTTCCTACACCCAGCCTCGGTTTGATTTTTTAACGTGCATTACATGCTCATGTTTACTCAACAAAGCCTTTTGGGAATTCGATTGGTTTTTATATCGTGACAGGTTGCTACAAATAAATAAAGTACAATAACCTGAGACCAACTTCATTACTCATTATTGGCTGCGTTTGTAGCCCAAGACACTAACCAGACCATTAAACAAACACTGACTGGAAGTTAACTTAGGTCCAGGCGTGTGCGCCCAATGAAACGGTCTATATATATATACATGGGAAGAAAGCAACCTCTGCAGGGCAAACACAGTTGCTGTACATAGCAGAGGAAAGAGGGCTAACAAGAAAGAGGCACACAGGCGTTTCGTAAGCAATCAGTGCCTGAACATACATGTCACCCTTGTCCTCAGAGCCAATTACAAGTGAGATGGCAAGCTTGTAGTGACTTATCTAATCACTTCACAGCAATGCAGCTCAAACCCACCTCAGTACACGAGAGCCAACTACACACTCACACACATATTATGCAAGTACAGTATTTGTGTGGAGAAATGAAAATCTCAGTGCTCCAAGCAGAAAAAAACAAAAATAACTTGTAAATCCATTTATGACTCAGTGATAAAAGAGGAAACGTGTTGCATCGTTTCATCTCTGCTGGATCAGTTCTCCTCTTTTTCTCTAAAATTAGCATATGTCAGCCTAAACTGTATTCAAGGCTTAATTAGCAGGTGAGCCAAGATTATTTGCTGGGGTTAAAATGATATTGTGTGCGTACAATTTTTATTAACGTCGGAATATTTTGGTTAAAATCATCAGAGGCAAGTCAAGATTGTTGCCTCAATGAAAAGCATCTATTTAATGGCTCCTATAACGATTGGTTAAGCAGTCAGGTTCACAACAAAGTACCAGACTGTGATAGTTTGTCCATTTGAAGTGAATTTATGCATTTTAAAAAAGTGTTAAAAAAGTGTATTTCAAGCTTCTGTAATCATTCTTTAGTGAACAGACAGCCTTACAAATGCTTAATTCCTACTCAAAGAACATGCTGAATGACTGCATGACAGCTAATTTTGCACTATAATTAAAAAAAAAACATTGGTGTTTTGTTTAGTAATTCAGATACAGAACAGAAAATAATATTCTAGCATGAAAAAGGTTTATATCTTCCTCTCTTTTAATGATTAATGTGTGGGAAGAGATCATTCTTAATTTAAGATGGTATCTAATTTTCTAAAAGGCCTAGGGTTTTCTTTTATGGTTACATTATTCTTCATAAGCAGACTCTGGTTAGCAGAAGATACAAGAATTATAGACCGGACTTTTTCAAATACACATTTAATCTTTTTTTGGTTGCTTGGCGGCTATTTTTAAAGTGACTTTACACCTCTTCCTTGATTTGTCTGCATCAGTTTAGCAATAGTTTGATGTCTTAGACAAGACTCGTGCTGACAGTTGCACACAAGCGAATAGAAAAAGGGGTGATTCTGGAGCTGTTAACCAATTTAAGATATGCTCTATCATGGAAACCTGTCCCAACTTCAGATTCTGGCCTTCAGGGAAAGTAACATTAGTGAGGTTTTGGGGCATCATAATTGGATTGCCCTTGGGCCATTTTCTCAGCTGCCATTATAAGAACGTCTTACTGTAAGTGAAGTAGTTGCACGGGATAGTGGCCAACTGCTGAGCTGATAGATAACATTAATAATGGTAATAGTTCAGAGTGCCCACACTGCATACATTAAATGAGTAGGTAGCGTTCAGTGTCTGAGGTTAACACCATCACTTGAAGGCAAGTAGGACACATCTTTCAATGGCAGCCACTTAATAGAAAGACAATCAATAAGACAAAACATATCTAAGTTCACTAGAACAATAAGGGTGTTCAAATGAGTTGTTCAGACTGCACAGACATCGATGCCCCAGACACAGTCCAGCAATGCGAAATAAATAATCGAATGCTGATTTAACAGTTGATACAATTCTTTAGCCCCGCCCCTAAAACCTACCTGTCACTGGGATTTAGAAAAATCTTACAAAATCGTACAAGAGGTTGTACAGATTAGTATGAATTGGCACAGATTTTCCACGAATACATAGATACATATTAAAATTAATACAAAAACCACAAACACTAAAATGATGACAGTAAATTACATATTATGTTGCCAGATTCTTGCCAACGCATTTATAAATGAATAATCCAGAACATCAGATTCTTATGAAAAACCCTTACTTGTTGTAAAACCACTGTAATGCATTGCCACCCATAGATTATAGCTTTAATCTATAGCTTTATCTTTAGATTATGTTGCTGATAAAAATTGTAGCCATGCAATTTGTAGTCCGTTCCGGATTACATTTCAGAAGTAACTCCATACATAATTACATGCTAAGTTAGAACAAGACAGAGACAGTAGGAAGACAGAAAAGGCCCAAACTATCTGGGCATCGAACACACTCACTGATTGCATCAGTATTGTGGAGCAGGAATCTCAGCATGTAAGCCTTGTCTGAGATGAGTCTGCTGAGTAAAGGGAGAAAATTAAGCTGATCTCAAATGTTGGGAGATGTGGAGCAAGCAAAGGGGAAAATTAAAGATTCTAAGCCTATGGAGAGGATGCCACTGACAGACATATTGAAAAAACATAGCTTCTGTCATATGTATAAATAGGGAGTCTTTCATCGTCACCATTAAGGCTAAAAAAAGACATTTTGTTGCTTTTAGAACTACGCAAAATTGCACCATCCACTTCAGAGCTACTTGACATGGCTTGTAGATACAGAGTAAATTAACCTCAATTGCTCTGTTGACAACAGCACCACTGCTAGTTGCGACCAGGCTCCGATCGGCCTCGATTAAGCTCCAAAAATAATAGCTGTTTAGTCATGATGTCAGTTTGTAGGCCAACCCAGAGGGCAGATTCACTGTGGGCCCCATCGGGAATTTCAATTAGGTTTTTAGAATAGTGGGTTTCAATTTATGAGTAAAATAAGGTCTAACATTACCTGAAGAGACCATTTTGAAACCATTTTTTAGAAGTTTGTACGTTTCCACATAAGGTTTCTTACTTGTCAAACACACTTGGTTTCAGAATTCACAGTAGAGGATTTTGTAATTAATACCAACCATTTAAAATCATTCTAATATGCAGATTTGGTGCTCAAAAGGTATGGGTTTTTTTTCAAATGTGAAAAGAGTTTTGCTTCTTGATATTTTTGTGAAAACCGTAGTTTATCAGGGTTCTTTGATTAAAAACAATGTACGTCTTTAGTATCCCTTTTGTTAAATTTTATGCATCCTTCCTGAATTGAGTATCTTAAAGATTTCAAACTACTGAATGGTAGCATATGTGTTAGAAGAAAAGGTTTAAACCTTATAAAGATCTTGAAGTGTTAGTTCACACCAAAATGAAAATTCTGTCATTAATTACTTACCCTTGTGTCGTTCCAAACCCATAAGACCTTCGTTCATCTTTGTAACACAAATTAAGATATTTTTGATGAATTCTGAGAGCTATCTGACCCTCCATAGACAGCAATACAAATGAAACGATCCAGATCCAGGAACATAGTAAATACATCAATAAAACAGGATGTGACATCAATAGTACAACTTCACTTATGCGATGCTACGAGAATACTTTACACAAGTAAACAAGACTGATTATGTCAAATACGCTAAAGTGTGCATATGCATTGCATTGCAATACTCTCCAAAATGGCGGAAGGCATAAAGAATGGTTCATTCAAATATGTTATGTTTGATTTCTTTGCTCAAAAAAAGGTATTCTCATAGCGTTGCAAAACTGAAGTTCAGCTACTTTTGTCACATCCTGTGTTTACCGATGTATTTACTATGTTTCTGAAAAAAGTCTTACGGGTTGGGAACGACATGAGGGTGCACAATTAATGACAACATTTTCTTTTTGGGGTGAACTAACCATTAAATATACTCAATAATCAAAACCTGTGACTCTAAAAATGTATCTTAAAACTGAACAGACTTAATGCTTACTGGAAGATTCTATAAATCCATCTTCCCTTTTTTTCCCCATTCAAAAATGATGCATGAAACAGTACCATTTTCCATAATGATAATGAAGAAATTTTCAGAGACCCACTAATGGCAGGAAACTCTTGATCTGCATTCGTCATGTCTGGCTGCAGAAATATCTTTCACAATCTGCCCAATGTCACTTCATAAAACATAAGAACTACGCTTGCAAAAATCATGTGCCCCCACCGACACATCTAAACAAACCTAAGGTGTCAAAAACATAAGCACAGACACGTTTGAGTCCAGAGTGGGCTTTTTATGATTACATTACTGCTATCTATTGGTCATTGAGCTTGAGTGCACTGCCATGAGGGCTGGAAAAAGTAAATTGACTGTCTGTTTATTAAATTGAAAAAGTCTGATGGCTCACTAGATTTGCCAAGGCAGCAGAGAAGAAGGAGACAAATCTGCTGAGCATCTCAGAGTACCTGTTATACCAAGCACAGCTCCTGTTGTTGGGAGAGCTGGACTTTTTTATTTCAAGGTAACAGGCTTTGAGGATCAGTTTGTCTGGTGAGATTTTTAGCCATTCAGACTCTCTCCCAATCACCAGTGTTTGCAATCTCAGCTCGATTCTGTAGCCCTTGACTAACGGATTCAGTCTGATGCTGAGCCCAGCATCGATGAATTATGAGAGAGCATGCTTAAAAAGGAAGCAGGCACCCTGTCATACAGGACGAGTTGGAGAATGATGTAATGATATGCAGGTACGTTCTCATTTAGAGTCATACCTCCGGGGATCACATCTCCTCGACAAATGAAAAATAAGTGAGAACAGAGGCTGGTGAGAGGAAGTCAAATGAAAATATGAGTGATGGCTCAGATTATTAGAATCCAAAGGCTTCAACAATGAAAAAATGACAACCACAAACCAGCATGAAAATAAATGGGCTTCTTTTAAATTTGCATATTTGGTTATCTACGGTGCTTTTGTTTTTGCTTTTAGGCAAATTGTTGTCAGGGAAACAATCCATTGACTATGACCAATTTGGCCAATGGCAGCTTATGGTGTTTCAGGGCTTTATTTTGTTTAGCTATTGGCAGTGAGTCTAGGCAGGCTGGATTTAAGAACAAACATCATGAACACGGAGGAGAGCTGCAAAATATGATTATTTGTCTATTTAAATAGAATGGATAAACACAGTGTGGATGTGCTAAACATAACTCATATATAAATATAGCTCCCAACAACATACAATTTATACCCTTAGTTTTAAAGCAGCATCTTTACTAGAGAAAATATTAATATTTGTGCCAACTGGGAACAGCTCGGCAGACCCTTGAAACGGTTTGATGACTGCAATTTTATTTCCTGACATATTTCTTATTGAAACCGAAGTGGAATGTATTGAAGCGCCTGCTCCTTCCCTAAATATTCAATGGTCTTTAGTTTACAGCTGAGTAAAATTATTATTTTTTTAAATATAACATTAAAATATAATAATAATAACTTTAATAAAATATTAAAATATCATATAGAAATGTAATAATAGACTACTAAAATAACAGTGTTAATACTGCTAATTGATTACACAAAAAAACGACAACCGCAAATGCCTGCAGCAGGCACACAACGTCACAACATAAGACCATGATATTTGGTTACATTTGGTCAAATTGGGACTTCAGGTGAACAAAATTCAATGACTAATGTCAATGTTCATTTCATGTCCAATGAAGACATCAGCTCACATTGATATTTGTTGGTCTTAGGATCTGTAACCAAAACATTAAGTCAATGTCAAATTGCTGCTAAATACTGACATAAACCTTTTGTCTAACATAATGTCCAATGTCAACCTGCCATTATATTACCGTGCTGTATTGAAAATAGTTTTTCAATAATGTGATATACTTTTTTCGACATGTATTCTGCAAGGAGGAAAAAATTTTCATTTTTCAGAATTTCATTTGCCAAAAAAAACTGTTAATGCATACATTAACATATAGATGGCCTCAAAGCTAACACATACAGACTAATAGTTACAGAACCCCAATTTAGATTTCATAAGGTTTTAAAGTTAAAAGCCATTACACAAAAATATGGCTACTAATTAATCAGACATAGTGTTCCATTCAAAATATATAAATAAATAACAACACTTGTATAATGAAAGCTCGCCACCATTGTTGGCCAGACTCCAGTTCGTGGGCATGAGCATGTGGCAGAGAGACTGTATCTCTGAAATGACACTGTTGCTGTTTTAACTGATGACAGGGCTTTGAATGCACTGTGGATATTTAGAGCCAATAAAACCACAACTCTGATTTATGCATGGCAAGATGGCATTTAATTGCATTGAACATTTTTTTGTTCTCGATGAAGAAACCACATGGGTTTTAGAGTGTTCAATTGAAAATGCTTTAATCATGATCAGCATGACAGCCAAGTTCAATCCATACTAAATGAATCCAGCGCTGGCAGTAACTAGTACACGTAGCGATGACACAAACTTAACTACACTTTTCAGTAGAGTGACAATAGCACAGCTGGTTTCATAATAGTGCTGCTTTTCCAAAATCCGACATGTACCAGTATAACGTGACAAAACACCAGATAATCATCAAATGTGCTGTTCTAAACTGTTGTCTCTCTACTGAGCTCCAGGCTTTAGGGCTTCTGGGGTGTTAAAGTGTTTGCCATGGCTCAAGTTCACAAACCCGGGTCACCAAAGCAGCAACCAAACAATACAGTAAATTGTTTGTATACAAAAGCATGACGCATCTTATTTAGCTTGAAGCAAACTTGCTAATCCAGATGTCAAATATACAAAAAAGGAAACTTGCTCACTAAGGATTGCAGTGAATTGCATAGCTGTTCAATTGAAAATGTGTATGAATACTGTATACAGTGCTGTGGTTGGCTACTTCTCTAGCTCTGATGCCCACAAGTGGAACACTGCAGTGTTTAATCAAACAAATGAAAGAAAAACACTTAAAAATTAGTTTGACTAGAGCAAACAGAGTTTATTGATGACTCTGGGAGTCTCAGGGCAATAACTATCACAAATATTCACAACAGTTATCGTAATTATGGGTTTTTAATGATGATTCTTTAACATTTACAATTTGACCAATGTAAGAGGGTATGTTTGCACTGAAAAGAATGACAATGTTTATTATAGCAGTGCAAGGTTAAAGTGAATTACATGGCATGCCAGAAATATTATAGTATATCTATTTATATGTAGAACCAATTAATAAAACTAAGCAACAATTTATTCTTTTGCGGCCACAATACATTTGATGTACATTTGATAACGCATATGATGTGGGCGGCTCTGTGGATTACATAAACAATGCAAATTTTAAAGAGACAGTTTACCTAAAAAGTGTTTCAACTGCTGTGTTTCCAAAATAACAATGGAACCCACTGATTTTCATTGTATTGACACAAATATTTTTCAAATTTGTCAATGTTTTTAATATCTAATAGTTACTTTTCAAACTGCTTGTTGCATTTTCTATTTTTATATTAAAACCAAAATTACTAATGATTTGAAATAATTCTAAACAATATATAAATTATGAAAAAATATATATTATATAAATATATGTATGTAATGCAGCATATTGTAATTTAATCATGACCCCAATTCCTACTCAATTTGTTAAGTATAATAATCTGCCCTAATTTAAATTCATTAGCCATTTGTGTTATCATCCATTGGTAACAAGCTTCTACAAACGTTCATGGCTGTTGTTGCCACATGTCAAGAGGTTAAATCCCCAATCACTATTTTCCCTCAAATCAATAAACTTTCTGCTCACTGGTTTATTTAATCTTCCTAATCTGGCAACCACGTGTACACATACTCTGTTACAAAAAAAAACGCATATGAGCTGAAAACACCAGCAAACATAATTTAGAGCTTAGTGATCTCTTTTGAGATTTTCTGCTCATATAGAGCAACACAGACCGTCTATTCCTTCCCCAGGAGTTTCTCATAATGACCTGATTTGTGCTTTTGTAAAAGTGCAATAATTCTGATAATGTAATAAATTAAAATAACAGTGATTTTGATCATTAACCATGTTTTTATTTTTGAGCAAAATAATGGTGATTACCCATCCAGATTAAATGCAGCCCTACATATACGTATGTTAAGATAAAGTCTAAGTGCATTTGCTCAAATCATGGCGAGAACATCTGAAAACACTACCAATCACAACAACAGCAGCAGTCCTCTTTAACAGGCATGAGATAAAATACCTCCCATGCTAAATCACATCAAGAGTACTGTGACTGCTATGATTTATAACTTCTCCCCAACATTATAGAGCTTATCATCAAAAACACATATATGAGATGTATGCATTTGAGAGGAGATTAACAATCAGCCACAGCAGCAGTACATCCTCAGGAGCCCAGCAAACACGCTAAGAAGGAAAAAGATGGGGAGAGAAAAGAATACGTGGCCGAAATGAGATGAACTCTATGTCTCCAGTGTGCAAGGCTCCAAGTTCAGACACATGCTATCTCTTCAGACACCGCCACAGTGAAATGAGGCTCCCTTTGTTCCCGAGTAAAATGTCCTCTGTCATTTTGACTCAACACGGAGTATAGCGATATCTATCAGCTCTCCCGGCCCCGTAAGACATTGTAAGTAACAGAAAAAAAGTTGAGTCAGATAATTACCTCTGGTTTTTGCTGAGAAAAAGCTTTCCGTTGAGTTTCCCTTTTCTTTATTGCCAGTCATAAAGTATGGGGCCGCCTCATAAAATGTCTCTATATCACTGAGGCATTCTTCAAAAACCTGTTTTTCATGGGACATCAGTCCTTGAAATACCAAGGTTCTGCACCAAAGGTCAATGGGCTGATCAGTGGCTGATAAATTTGCCCTAGAGATTAACTAAGATGGCTTCCTTCCAGGAATGTGTCATTCCTGAATGGCTCAAGGAATCGAGGGGAAAAAACTGACCAAAACACAGCCTATAACAGGGTCCAAATTGGTTAGGAGTGTTTGTGGTCACTGGTGTATAGAATTGTCAGAATGTGTTGATGCGTACTGCAATTGCAACGGATTATGGGAGGATTTATCTGTTTGGTACAAGGAAGTTTACCTCAGGGAAAGATTAGAAAAACATCACGGCGCACTAACAGTGAGTTTTATTTGTCATACCCAGAGCCTGATGGGCTATTGGAACCTGCAAGAATTTGACTTAAAATGCTTTTTCTATTTTAATGAGATGCTTTCATAAAACGTATACAGAGTCAAATAAATGTCTGTGTAATGAAAGCAGCGGCTTACGAAAGCATCAAATCCTACCCTTAAAATCCACACGAAAAAGCTTAGGGGTAAAATTTGTTTATTTGTACACTTAAATGTTCTTTTTTTAAAGAAAACTGAAAAATCTCTTGGCAAATACAGTTGTTTTTCATTAACTTAAAGAGATCCAACAAAGAAGAGTCATATGTCAGCAACCCTGCAGGATATTTCAGCTAAAAAACTTGCTCTACCGTTGTTTTATGCATAAGAAATCTCATTTCACCAAAGCTTTAGCTGCAGGAGTTGCCAACACCCCACACACTTAAATAAACGTCAGCCAGGAACCTGGGGGATGTGTTTGAAGACCAGTTAAACTTCATTGTCCACATCTCTACAAATACCCGGCCATGCAGAGTTGCGTTTAACAACATCAGAAAACCAGACCCTAGCATTCTAAATGGGCTGCCCAGTTTTTGTCATCTTTAGACTGGGCTTCTGCAATGCTCACTTTCCTAGCTATATAACTAGCATCTACAAGCCTTGCTTCACTTGGTACCTGTGTCTGTCTTTGACTATAGATGCCAAATAATTCTTGTATAGTCAATACTAAAATAAAAAAAATAAAAACAACAACATACTTTTAAAGGCTCTGTGAAAGTACACAACCTTAAACACTGAATTAAATTTGACTAGTGTCATATTATATAGAAAAGAATGACAATTATTTTATACCTTTATCAAAATATATAGAGTACTGTGCAAGTGTCTTAGGTCACTAGCATTTTCACCAACAAAAAATGGTTTCAAGTCGGTTATTTCTATCTTTTGCAGTAACTTTGGAAATATCAGTTTACATTTCCAAACATTATTTTTGTCATTGAATATAATAATGCAGTGAGATTATTGTCTGCACAAGGAGTCTGACAACAGCCAGTGCTCCACACAGAGATCTGATCTGATCATCATCAGTCTGTCTGGAATCACATGAAGTAACAGAACAAACTGAGACGGACTCAATCCAGAAGAACTGTGGCAACGTCTCCAAGATGCTTTAAAAAATCTACACAGAAAGCTTCCTGAAAAACTATGGGCAAATGTCCCTCTGAACAGAAGCTGTTTTACCAAAAGCTGTAATGCCAAATATTTTTTTTATTTAGTTGAATAGAATAGATTGAATAGAAGTTAATTGATAAATTAAATCTATTTATGGCATTCTTTTTGAAAGCATCCTCATTTTACAGCATTTTACACGAGTGTTTAAAACTCTGAACAGTACTGTAGCTTTCCAGGTAGGTTTTTTTTCTTCATCTTGGAAACATTGCCACAGTTCTTCTGGATTGAGTCTGTCTCAGTTTGTTCTGTTACTTCATGTGATTCCAGACAGACTGATGATGATCAGATCAGATCTCTGTGTGGAGCACTGGCTGTTCTCAGACTCCTTGAGCAGACAATAATCTCACTGCATTATTACAATTAATGACAAAAAAATAGCATGCTACCTCAAAAGATCAAAATAACTGAAATATAACCATTTTTTGCTGATGAAAATACTAGTGGCCTAAGACTTTTGCATAGTACTGTAATATATATATTAAAATTAACTGAAAAAAGTATTGGTGTATTAAAGGAACACTCCACTTTTTTTGGAAATAGGCTCATTTTCCAACATCCCTAGAGTAATACTGATGTGTTTTACCGTTTTTGCAAAGTTGTGATTTTCTAGGCTGATATGACTAGGAACTATACTCTCATTCCGGCATAATAATCTTTCAGCCACTGCATAATATCATTGCGCCTGCTTCACTCATGGTACGGCAGCAAAATTCCTTGATTATTACGCCAGAATGGGAGTATAGTTCCTAGTCATATCAGCCTAGAAAATCACAACTTTGCATTTTCCGCCAGTCTTAGTACATGATGCAACTACAGAAGAGTCAAATTTTAAATAGGTTTAAATAAATGTAAAATTATTGAAACTCTTTAGTCATTTTATAGTGCAACGCTAATGGTCTAATCGGATTCAATGATTTATGTTAAGCTAAGCAAATTTTGGGACCACCAGATCCGGCGATCGACTGAATGGATACAAAAATGGTAAAACACATCTGTATTACTCTGGGGATGTTGGAAAATTAGCCTATTCCCAAAAAAAGTGGAGTGTTCCTTTAGCTGTTTGCGAAACATTCAAAAATTTTCAAATATGGATTGCCAAATTAAATACTTCTTCAGGGTTTTTTTTTTAATTATTCAAGTAAACAGTAATTGTTAATCTTTAAATGCTTTAAAAAACAGCTATTCCACAAACAATTAACACACTCACACTGTATATTCGCTTCATTTTCTTAGAGTTCTTCTTTTCTAGCTTTTGTAATACACTGGTTTTCTCTTAAAATGCATTGCTGCAGTATTATTAATATTGTTGGCTTTTGTATGATACACAGCTTTTGCTTGTCCTTATTTGTCCCTTTGGACATTTCAATGATTAAATGTAAAAGTTCAAGCTCTTGTACTATCTAAATGTGCAATCTCTAAACTTAATTTCTTAGTTCTGACTAGGTTTAAAAAAAAAAAAAAAAAAAAAAAGATAATAGTGATTCTTCAGAGTCAGCTTTTCAGCCCTAATCGACAGTGATGGAGTACTTTTCTTAATCAGTTATATAAGGAGTTGTCTTCTAGCAGAAAAACAGGAAAGGATTGCATGAGACAGGGAAACCAAGGGAGGGCTGAGTGGGAATGCAAGTGGTACTACAATGGCTCTACAAAGAGCGGCAAATGACTTCAAAATGGTTTTAAAATGACAGCCTGTTATCAGGTAATAGCTCAACCCACAATAGGCTGCCTTTATTCCATTTCTGTCAGGAGCAGAGAGAAGGAAGGCTATACACGAACTAAAACCCTCCACCTCCTACACAGAACTCAAGAGGAGAGCCGTGAACATAAATATAGGAGGAGAGGGCCACAGTTAAGACAACCAGTCAAGAGTCAAACACACAGCTGTCAATTATGGTCAAATACGCTACATGTTACTAAGTGTTCTAGCTTGCACGTGTTTTTCTTGGAAAATAGTATTGTACCGATGTGACTCAAACTACACAGCAGCCGGCCTTGGGTTTGTTATTAGATCATAGTATGAGGTTAACTTGGTCAATGACATGGTGCTTTAAATCAAAAACACATAGAAAACTGCAATTCGTATACACTGAATATGTACAGGTGACAAAGGAGAAATTACGATGCATCTCAGACCCGCATCATGCTCAGCAACAGCAGTTCTTAAAGTAATAGCAGGCAAAAGAACCTAAACCTGCTGCTTTGACATCTGTTAACCAAAGAAATAAAGAAAAAGAGGAAATCAATAACTCTGCAGGGACAAAAAACAGTATGCAAGGCAAGTAGTATGTCTGAATTCATAGCATTCGAAATTCAGAAGGCGAGAAGTACCCGGATGACCTGCTGCTTCCGGCTGAATTTCATGGACGCTTTCCTATCCCATGAGGGGCGTCATATTCGAAAAATGGCGGAAAGTTGAGACGCGACTCATTTCAAGTGTACGTACCTCAAGAAAAAAACGTTGTTTATTGTGATTAAATTACACTTGTTTAACACAATCTAAATAAACGGATGACTTGTTGAAAGTTTATATTGTCGCGCTTTTGTGACGATGCATGACATGTGACATCATCAAAATGGCGGATGCAGTGCGTCCGAACTCTATTCATACTACCCCCATTCATACGTTCTATATAGTGTGAAAAGAGTCCGGGTGGAAACCTTAATATTCGGGCGAAGGTTCCCGCTGCTGTTGGTCGGATGCTGATGGCCGGAGAGAGGCACAGAGGCGCGGCTAGTAACAATTTTTATGTTTTTTCTACATTAATTTGAAGATTGAATGTGAAATTAGTGCAATATAAAATGTAAAAACTTTTATGCAAGATGGGATTAATTGCCATCAATTTTTGTTAATTGATTGACAGCATATTAATATGGCCATAAAAAAACATGAAAGCAACATGCAGAGAGTATGTGTTAAACTACATTTTTAGACATTTTTCTTTTTGTGGACACTCTTTTTATCGACCCACCTAGATCACTGAAACCTGGATTCTCAAATGAATCAGCCAGCTGTATTTTAAATGTGCTTGACAGATTTTACAGCTCATGCTGGTAGACCAGCAAGAAACAAACTGCCATAATATAGTAAAGCTGTGACTAAAACATGAAGATGGGTCAAAGAATATCAGAATATGCTCTAGAGTAGGGGTCACCAAGTTCGGTCCTGGAGGGCCGGTGTCCCTGCAGAGTTTAGCCCCAACCCTAATCAAACATACCTGAAGCAGCTAATCAAGCTCTTACTAGGTATACTTGAAGCTTCCAGGCAGATGTGTTAAGGCAGGTTGGAGCTAAACTCTGCAGGGACACCGGCCCTCCAGGACCGAACTTGGTGACCCCTGCTCTAGAGCATGCAGTAGTGACTACAATGTGATCGTTGAAAATTTGTTAAGTTGACTTTTAGTCTTTTTACACAAAGGTAATGACTGTTTGACCTTCAATCGAAATGGAGAGAGATTAACTGTGGAGGTCTTGGAAAGTGGGAAGGAGAAATTCAGTCTTGTCGAGGTTGAGGTGATGAGTAGCTATCAGGTTGAAATGTCAAGTGACAAGTTGAGATCATTTCAGTGAGAACACAGCAGGAAACTGAAAGTGGATACGAGATATAGACATGATAGTATGGCAGTGATGAGATTGACAATGTGATTTAATAATGGAAAGTTGCAGAAAACATTTTAATCTGCTTTCAGATGATTTTAAGACCAAAAAACAAACCTGATCAATGAACATTTAATGTGGTGGTGTATCCAAGTGGTACAAAATAATAACTAAGTATGATTAACTAATAATAATGAATAAGTTTTATTATTTTATAATTATTTTCCTATATAAATCATAACATTTTGGCCCAATTGTGCAGCCCTATACAGCAAACCTTGAGCTACAGTAATTGTAAATCACAATTTGTATCACCTTTTAGTCTCAGTACCTGCAGCTGGCTCACATCTGGCTCTAACAATGTCAAATGATGTTTCTGTACCTAAAGGCAGAGCAAAAACATCAGACGTGTGTCAAAAATCTAATTGGACCTTGCATATATTAATCAAATATTAATATTAATATTTTTATTGATAATAAGGCTGTCACTAATAATTCATTTGGTAATTAAGTGAAAATGATTATTCGAGAAATCAGATTAGTACCATTAATTTTTAGTAGCATTAAAAATTTACCCAAGCATGTTACGTTCCCAGATGAATGTTATAACAAACCCAAACTCACAACAATATGCAGAGATGGAGTTTAAGACGCTCCACTGTTTACTTTGAACAGAGCCACTCTGACATCCACATACGTGACCTACACACATGTAAATAATTAAAGCAATTAAAATGCATCTATTAAGCCTGCATCCCATATAATTATCTAATTGAATCATAGCTTTTGTGAATTTGAAAATCATAATACTTTACTATAATTTTTCAAATGGGTTTAATAAATCATGCAGCTTTGTGAAACGGTCTAATAATGCATTTCATGAATTCTTCTCTATGTTTTTTTTTCAAATCGAGTACTTGAAATTAAATTGTGACAGGCGTATTTAATAATATTAATAACAATATAAACAAAATATTACATAGATTTTAAGTAATAAGAAAATGTATTTATCTATTTGTCAGGTAATTATTTGATAATTAGTGGAAAAGCAATGTTGAAGCGAAAAATATTTGACAGGCTGCAAAAATCTGGGTTGGACTATAATATTGCAGTTTAAACTCAGCAAAGAATGATTCACTGAACTCTAAGTTGGCTACGATATATGTTTTGTATAAGCACAGGTTGCTTGGACTAAAACTGTATGTTGAACGACAGCAGCGGTAAGCCACTAAACAGCAAAACAATAAAGTATCAGGCCATTTGGATTATTTGTCTCTCTCTTTTCAGTGGCTATCAGTGGACAGTTTGCGTTTCCTCCCCTGGCTCCACATCATGGGACTTGGGCTCAACTCATCCTTTAGAGGTCTGAAGAATTGGATCAATACCTAAGCCTCTTATCCTCTCAACCCAAACACAACACGCAATTAATCTCTCTACTCAGATATAATGAGCGGTTCTAAATAACACCTTGCAAAAAGCTCTTTGTGTTTATGCTTACATCGATTTGACAAAAAGAGGTTTGGCGGCAACAAATCCATTTAAATGTGTCAAGTACTTTATTTCCTAGATAATAGTTCGTATAGCTTTCTGAACTCCAGAGACATCATTTGATTTGTTTTTTAAAAGGGTAAGTTAACAAACTGACATTTAGCTCATTTTGCTTTGTCAATATGCTGTCTACATCACAAAACTTTCCGGTACTCTCATTGCGACTGCATCCCAAACTCAGCGAGACTCCACCAAAGTCCTCAACACTACCTTGCATACAAACAGCGGACTTCTGGTTTTGTTTTCTCCTTTGTTCTCTGCTTGATAGCTACACAAGCCAATCCAGAATAGGCTGTATCAATGAATCTCGGCCAACTGCTGGGTCCTCTCTTTCCATCCTCCAGCAACCGGCTCTGCTCTTTTCAGCCGCCCAGCAGCTCCAGGAGGGATGTAATGGGTTTGAAGGAGAGTGTTGCGGCGGGGGTTTGTTGTCACAAACGCAGTGTGAACAGCATGCAAATCTGCGTGTGAACCTCCTCTACTAGTGTGAGCTGCAGGGCCTGTACAACAGAGGATTCCCAGCACAAGGATGACAGCTCTGACTGATCCCAGGACTAATGCTAAGGACATGTTGGGGGTGCTCTCCCTCAATATAACACAACCACAGACAGTGTATGCAGTCAGTGTTGGAAATTTAGTGATTTAACTAACATTTTTCCTAATGCATTTCAATCAATATCAAGTCTTTTACTCGATTCGCCAAGCTAATTTGTCAAAGAACATTGTATTGTTGTATTATATCATATTTTGCCACAAATGCAGCTTTGAGCTAAGGAGAGAGCCGAGGTAATCTGTAGTGTTAGGAAGACTAATTCTTTAACTGAATGCAGAAGTGATTCATCTTTATTTTTAAAAGTTACATTTATTATTTTAGTAATTTAGTTGTTAAATGCTACTTTTATTACTGTTTAACTAAATTATATAGATATAATGATTTTAACCTTACAAGACTTTTATAAGTTTAGAACATGTAATTAAGGATTAAATTTAAAGAGATAGCTCACCCAAAAAAGAAAACTACCCCATGATTTACACATCCTCAAGCCATTCTTGTAGTATACAACTTATTTTACCTTTCTGACAAATACAATTAAAGTGCATAAGTCCATCATTAAAAGTACTCCACATGACTTTAAGGTGATAATAAAGGCCATTTTTAAAACTTTATAAACAATCTTGTATAAATATATCGCCACTCTTTCATGTATGTGCATACGATAGATTTATAAAGTTTTAAATGTGGATATTTTTCCTAAAAGAAAGCATTAATTTCTCTTAAAAAGACTTTTTATCCTTTTAAAGTAATTTTAATGATGGATGGATGTGTTTTTTTGAGCTTCAGATTCTCAAGGAATAGCCAGGAACTATTGTATATATATATATTTATATATACATAACTCAAGATTGTATTTGTCTGAAAGAAGAAAGCCCGATACACCTAGGGTGGCTTGAGGGTGAATCAATCATTGGATAAGTTTAATTTTTGTAAGAATTATCCCTTTGAACTAAGTGTAGCCTTTACGTATTAAATTGTACAGACCATATTAGATTAAAAAATTTCCACAAAAATGTTTTAAAATAAATGCTGAGATTTTCTTGTATTTTAATATTTTTAAGAATCCTTAAAAATGTATCCCCATTTATACAAAAATAATAAGCAGCACAACTGTTTTCAACTTATAATTATAACTAATGATAAGTATAACAGATTGATAAAGGATCATGTAAATCATGCAGACTGGAGCAATGGCTGCTGAAAATTCAGTTGTACCATCACAGGAATAAATTACATTTGAAAATACGATTAAAAATCAAAATAAAATAGAGTGATTGAAAATTCTAATAATTTTGGACAAATAAACACAGCCTTGATGAGCCTTGTTGAGACTTTTCTTACAGATATGCAAGCACACATATGCTCACATGCGGTCACTTACACAAATCATACTGTTTCCACAGATGGGGTGCCATAAACACACAAATGTGACTTCCCACTCTGTATCTGTGTGGGTAGCTGCATGTCACATGCTTGCTTCTTAAATAAGTACACAAAGGCAGTGAAGACCACTGCAGTGATCCACAGCACCATCAAACTGTGTGCTGCTGCAGCTCCGCTGCCATACATCCCGCACACATCAACCATAAACAGCCCATATCAAAACGTACCTATCGTCTCACTATGTGCTACATATACAGTATACAGAACAAAACAAATGTAAGCACATCGATAAGATAAAATTGAGCTCAAATGTAGGTTTCAGCATCTCAGATTTCAGAAAAACTGCAGTTTCAAAAAATACTAACAGTGTGATCAGTTTATGTCAGTTTGTGTCAAATTTATGCTCCGAATAGAACAGTTCAAACCTCAAAAAACATGCATGATCCTATCCAGCTAAATCCACAGCCACCGTCACAGTTCCCTAATCACCTCCAGTCATTATTTACGGGATGCCAGCGGTGTGAGCCAGAAGCCAAAGTCAACCATTTGCAAGTACCGTCTGCTTGGCTAATTGCGTACATCGTCTTTCATTTAAGGGTGATTGAAGCACAGGAATGGATCCAGCCGGCCCGATGGAGCTTCATCGCTGAAGTATCTCTGCCAGCATGGAGAGGCTCACGAGCCTCCAGAGCCAACATCTTTTGATTCATAAGATGTTCTGAAGTTCTCTTTCCTCATGTGCTTGTTGGCTTATCTGAGACCATTAAAAATGAAAGGAGCCTGTTGCTGTACTGAAGGGGGGGGCTTTCAGATTCTGTCCTGCATTGAGTAGTAGTTGAGCTAAATGATTCCTGTGTCAGAGAAAACCTCAAAAGTATCATTTACTGATGCATTCCTAACTCAGAGGCTCACAGACGACATTGTGGGGTGGTTGTCTGATGAAGGCACTTCAGTGCAAAGGCTGGACCTTTACAGCCAGCGTAGGAAGTTTTGCACAGGTCACCGCTATCACTAGCTTATCTGGTCTCCCTCTGTGTGTGTATTTGCATATGTGCTCAAACATATGCTATGCGTAAAACCTTTGTATAACGTTTTCATATGAAAATTATGATTGATGGATAACTTAAAAATATAAGAGAAAAACTATTTAAAGCTTAAACCATGAGTATGCAAATAAATAACAAACAAAAATACATATACTTTTAAAAAGTTGAATGGTAACATTTTGTAAATCAGCTTTTAGAGGGATTGAACTTGCATCCTAAAAATATTTACACTGCCTCTCAAATTATGGGTAAAACAATAACAAACAAAACATGTAGAAAACGCAATACACACTTGCTGAACTATTTTGCATGTCAGTGTCAAAGCAGTGTGGCAGATGTTGACTGGTCATACGGTCACTTATCTGCATAAACAACAAATTATGACATAATTAACCAATACATCAAATAGATTAAGCAAAAACAACACGAGCAACTGTAGCATAAATGCTCCCACTAGTTCCTTTCTAACAGTACAGATCTAACAGTGATTAAAAAGTAATTATAAGGATAGCATGTATATGCAACCATAGAGAGCACAATCATTATAGAAACATGATTATTAAAATTGACCTTCATTATCAAGAAAATAATCCTGGGCACTTGGGAGTAAGCCTTGGCAGAGGGAAATATAATTCCAAAGGTAATAAAATTAAATTATTCTTACACTCTATTGTACAAAATGTACAAAACAGTGATAACTGGTAACATTTTGGACTGTGTCAGAGAGCAAAAGGTAAATATTTGCGCACTGTGGACACCCTTCACTGTGAACAAAAAAATGAATAAATTATATGTTAGACTAGCAATAAAATTTGTTCAGCTGAAATTTAGAAAGGTGGCTAATTACCAAGAACTATACTATGACTGTTTTAATTTGTCATCTGAAAACACAACACTTTCAAAAGCATAAAGGGTTACACAATTTACCCACATTTTGAATTTTAGCTAACTAAACACTTTAATTTAGTTTTTGGTATTTAAAAACATATTTAAAATATGATTAAGGATTATTAAGGTTTAGGTTCCATTTTTGGTTCCACAAAGAACCATTAATTCTTTAAAGGACCATCTATTTCTTACATTTTCATATAAGAACCTTTCGCCACAAAGAACCTTTCGTAAAACACAAATGTACTTAAAGGTTGTTAAAGGTTTTTTATGGAACCATTAAGACAAAAATGTTTTTCTATGGCATTGTGAAGAGTATATTAACTTATTCAGCAAGATTATCTTCAAACTGTTGCATTGCCATGACAGTAGTTGAACTGAAACACAAAACCCATGCTGGGAATGCAACAAGGTTGTAATGTTGAATTGATCATCTGAAACTTTTCAAATTCAGAAACACAAAATTTAACTTGCGTAGAAAAAGTTTCCAGTTTAACATAAGAAGGACATGAAAGCAGAAAACAAAAAAAAAAGTTTAAAAGCTTTTGTTTTCACAAAGTTTTTATAACGTGAGATGAAAAAATACATATTTGGGTTATTCTGTCTATTCACATCTTTCTGACATCTGTAAAATCTGCAGTCACTCACTCTTCAGTGAATTTGAAATATAAATATTCTAAGTTTAAAAAACAAACTCATGTTCACCTGTGCAGGTTGGATTTGCCCGTATCTCGAGCGAAATGCAATGTGATGTGTTCTGGCTGAAAGGAATTTCGCTGTACAGCCTTCCTGAAAGGTACACGATGCAGCAAAGGAAAACAGCCCTGTGGTTTCCATCCCTTCAGCTGACAGGAGAAGATAATGTATTTTAGACAGAGCTTATACACTGGACCGTGCCGCTGTCCATCAGTCGATCACTGCCTCGAGTCGATATCGCAGAGAACCTGAGACATGTTTATTAAAGAGGTGGTGGGGGGAGTAGAATCTGTTGTATGCAGGGGGCTGAAATTGGCACGCTTGGAGACCTGGATGGATTCTACACAGTTAATTAAGATAAAACGATTCAATTCAGCAAAGATTGAGTTGCGATTGAGCCCAAGCTGCTCATGGTGGTTGCTCTGATTAGGAGCCAGAAAATGCATTTGCTGAGATTTTGATGCGAGACAATATTCCCGTTTTCAATTACACACACGAACAACCCCCTAACTACCAAAACTGACTCATTTGCATGATTGAAATATAATTACAGCAAGATGAAAAAATGCCTGTGTTTTGTTTGGTGCAACAATTGCATTTAATTGTTTCTGCTGTTTGTTTTTGCTTTGTCTGCTTGCTCGATTTTTCATCCAAATATCAGCGAACGCACTCGTACTAATCGATCTCGGGGTCAACGAATAAGGACAAGCAAATTTTTCACATGTGCGATGTAAAAGTCCATCTGTTAACGATATGCTCATTGTAGCCACGCAAAAAATGACTTCTAACTATCAGCTCTTAACTATCCTATACTATGCCACTGACAAGGCTGTTACAGAATACTTTTTATCATTCCTACAGAGGAAAATTGTAAGCCTGACGCAGGATCCTCCGTGGGAAAAATCGATGGCACGAATAACACACACAAGCTGCGCAACAATAAGGAAACTAGATGTTCTCTGTCACCGTGTCAGAAAGCTCTAATGGCGTCTCACAGCTGTTCTTTCTCTTGTGTTGACAGCCGCTGCTCGGCACCATTAACAACTCACTGACGGGCCTCGCTACTTGCCAACCCAGTGATGATTTCACATGAGCGTGAAAACTGTAATCAATGATAATAATGCTCAATCATTAGCTAAAGCCTTATTAACACCAGTCCCACATTATGTGACTCTATAATATTGAATTGCATTTAGATTTATGCTCCATGCATCTGTAATTCACTGGCCATTTCTTGACAGCACTCACTCATAACTCATTGGCTCCCACTTTGATTCACAGCTTGCTGGGCTGCATCCTTGCTGTCTTTCTCTCACCGTAGGGGCCACTGCATCGGGCCCCTGTCCCTCAGGGACCACCTTTCAGCTTCTCTTTCCTCCTCATCCTCCTATCTCAGGCTGTCTGATCCATTTCGGTGACTTTGTTGGCCTTTTCACTGCTTACAGAGTTGGTGTAGATGTCTTCACAAAACAAAACAGACACACGTTCAATGCCTGTGTTGATTTTAAATGTCAACAGCATGTCAGCCATCACCATTTATCATCTAGAGGACGCTGCATGGTTTACATAATGGTTAGCGCCGATCCATAGATGTCAATTCTTCTGTAGTGTATCACACAATCAACAATTGAAGATTACTGACTGACATCTAAATATTTTTTACTAGAAAAAGCACTGCAGTCTTATAAATGCATACAGGCTATTTAACAGTATAAGGAAAATGGGTATATTAACATATTCATCCACTTATTCAGTGAGGTGCATGTGCAGATGTTGAAATGTATAAATATTATATTCATATTGATGTATATTGATGTTGATAGGTTGTGCAGCAGAAAAGAACTGATTCAAAAGATTCTCGGATAAACAGACGCAAAGAAATACATATTTTTCTTGATGTAAAAAGGGGCGCGTCATTTATAAACTCTATGGGTCTTCCAGTCTCATCCACATCCAGCTATGGTGTGTCTTATGATGTTATTTTAATGAATTATATTTATTATGAACACATTGGTTTGTAGTGCAAACAGTTTTACCATTTGCTGCACGCTGTTATTTTCCTCGTTATTTACCAGAAGCCTCACCCATGGGCTTACTTCCACGTTGATAAAAAAGGTGGATAGAAATGGCCTTGATTCATTGATAAAATGTCAACAGAAATAGTTCATTCTCAAAAAAGTAAATGACCGAATTAGAGCTTCAATTTTAGCAATGATTAATCTTTATTATGAGCATAAGAATAGTATAAGAATAGTCGCAGTAGCCTGTATTCCAAGTTTTTCATACAAAAAAATGGCATTGATAGTTTTAAAATGTTTTCACAAAATGTTCACCAATTTAGCATTTATTTGCTAAAAATAAAGTTAATCAGTAATATTGAGAAAGACTATTACAATTGTTTTATTGCAACGTAAAATATATTACAAAACTGAATTCTAAGTAACAACTACTCCAGTTTCCAGTGTCACATTTGATTTGATTTGATTTGATTTGGTGCTGAAGTAAAATATTTTATTACTATCATCATTTTTGTTGTTTGTGCTGCAAAAAAAAAAGTTGTATTTTTGATGAATTTTTTGGTGAAGCCATAACATTTTATATGATGATATTTAATTTCAAAGATGTTTTGTAAAAGTTCTAAATGTAACTTTTTCCAGTTTAATGTGTTATTGATAAATAACTTAATTCTTTCTACCGCAATGTTTGAAGGGCAGTTTTTGGCAGATCTGTAAGAAAAAAACTAAAACTGCAAATGTTGTATTCCTGCATAACAGCTCAGAAAGCCAAATCCACTGATCCACAAATCATATCTTATAATAGAGATTTGTATACTTGTATTAGTTTCACATAACTCTTATGTTTTGTTATAAATGTTTAATTAAGTGAAACATTATAAAGTTTCATTTACTGCATTCAATTGTATAATGGTGCCATGAATTATTTTGGTCCTATAAAATACACAGCCATACCATATAAAGTTACTAGCCTAATATGATTAGGCAAGAATGATTAGGCAAAATATTAATAGTTCTTGTATTGTATATGGCTAGATACAAAGCACGCGTTTGTTCATGAGTATAACTAAGCTTCTGTTCACAAATATGTGCTCTGGTGTAAATATTATAAATGCGTTATACCCAGTTATTAGTGTTTGTCTGAGGAATGTGATGTGGAAGCTTTAGCGTCATTACTCCAGTCTTACTCGAAGTGTAATAATGCCATAATAATAATGGTTATTATCACAAATGTTTTCTGAGCTGCAAATCAGAATATTAGAATGATTTCCGAAGGATCTCTTTAATGCACTCGCATTCATCTCAAGTTATTTTGTGGGATAGCTAAATATATTCTCAATAAACTAAAAACAAAAAGTCTGCACACTTATTTTGTCCTCAGATTCTTTCTTGTAACTCTTCCCTCTCAGTCACATGCCTGTCTGATGGCTCATTATGCAGGCCTTTTTCTTCTCAGATGTGAATCACTGCATTTGTAATGATAATGATCTCCCATAGACACTTTCCACTCAAAAAGTGATGTAAAAAAATTTAATCAATATGTTGTTTTCTGTGAGTGAGTAAACAAGATGATGTCTGCATAATTTTGAAGCAAAAACACTAGGTTGCAAGGTCCAGTCCTCAAAAGTCTTGTGAACAAATGTTCTGTATGTGTTTCATGGCCTTATTTCAGTGACCTCAAAATTTTAGTTTTTCACTAACCACGCATAAACGTTTCTTTCACAATCATGTATATAAATGTTGCTAACATATTATTGTAGCCCAGTTTATGCCGTTTACAGTGTTATCAGACTTTAGCCACTTATATGTTTATAAGAAACTGAAAAAAGCGCAAATGTCAGGGTATGTCAGAATTTAAGATTGTCAGTTCTAGATTTTAAGCTGCTAAGATTTTAACCCTTGGAAAGGGGGTTTTGATGTAAATGGTAGTTTAACACCTTGAGCAATGCAAAGGTGCCAAATAATGTACCCTTTTTAGGAGTCGAACTGCAAGACGCCACTCGCAGCTGGTCATGTGATCCACTTTTTTCTAGCCCACTCATATGCCTGGAATCTAGACCTCCCGTGAGTGTTCATAACTTAAAA
Source organism: Enteromius unitaeniatus (assembly GCA_032359435.1). NCBI lineage: Eukaryota > Metazoa > Chordata > Actinopteri > Cypriniformes > Cyprinidae > Enteromius > Enteromius unitaeniatus. The sequence continues at coordinate 6,797,508 of JAUMHI010000067.1, forward strand.
TTTATTTGTCAGGAATATTATTTATTTTGTTGTGTGTATTTTTAATAAGGGGAAAAATTGCTAAACAGCACCTGAGGTTAGCTTTTTATCACTTCAGAAAATTATAGCTGGTAGTCAAATATATAATCTATTTTTCCACCTTGAAATTGCAGAAACAAATGCCAGTGGAGAAGACCAAGAAGTAAAGAATAACTTCAACTTGATTAACATAAATTCCAAAACCATAATTTATAAGCTTATTGGATGTTCCCATCACATAAATCTTTGTACATTAAGAGGCTCATAACATGGATGGTCAATCTGCACTAGATGAAAATTTCATTTGACAAACTTAAATTGAAGCAGATTAATCAAATGAGCATGTAAAAGTTGCTGAGAAATCAATGAAAATAAAACGACAAGAAAGAGTGGTTATTCTTTAGATGCACTGAATGTCTCAATTTAATATAGCTTATTTTTGCTTTCCATTTATTCCAAATGTAATGTTGCTCCCTTATACAGCTTATACAGTTCTGCCTTTTTTCTGTGGCATGATGAATGCTCTCAATTCTTTATGTGAATTCTCTCCTCAGTTCTGAGCAGTTCAGTTTGTCTGTTGTTCTGAACCAGCAGAGCTGTTTTGAGATCCTTACACAGAATATATCTAATCATTCTTTCAACTGTGATTTTCAGTAAGGTACAAGACACATCAAATGAGTGAAAGGAACTGCACAAGAATCTGAGTAGTCAAGGAATGTTGTAGTTTCTCTTTTTCTTTCAGGACTAAAGCATTTGACTTCAATGCAGGAAGAAACAAGCTAACTGTACAGCAATTAAGCCAAAAAGCCACTTCATACCACACAATCAAGGACAAGAGGCAATCATGCAAGGCAGGCTATCCTCCACATCAGTTAGCATGCAGGGAGACACAGCACCTTCTCTCCTTCGACAACATAACATCTCGCCTTCCTCCTGAGGGGCCAAAGCACTGTGTTTATGGAGATTACATATAGTGGAAGAGAGAGCCCAATTACCTACAGCAAATGTACTGTGTGGAGCCAAAACCCACGGCAGCCCACAGCGAAACAAAGTGATTTTACAGCTCAATTTTAATCTACAGGCTTTAGCCTGGTCTCTGGTTCCCCATGTGGGCCTTTTAAAATCTGATTTATCTTTACGCTTTAAAGCAGACCAGTGGCCGCACCAGCCCCAATGCTTAGTGATGCTTCTGAGGGTTCTCCCAGTGATAGTGTAGGGTTTAATGAGGTGGGCTGAATACAGAGATGGTGCGCAATACCGCGGTGGAAATTTTCATAGGATGGATGAATTTTGATGGATCAAACATTAAAAGGCTCATGTGAGCCAGAAGTAGTGGTATCCCATACGTTACGTCTAATTTGATTTATGGTTTTGATTTAGGATGAGTTTTATGACCTAATATATGACCTCAGTAAGCGTTGATTGACGGTAGATATGTGTTGAACAAAGTGATGGGTACTGTGAAGATCTATGCTACAGATGTTGAAGAGAATTTTACAACACAGAAGCCCTGTCTGATTTTCCCACCCAAAGACTGTTGGTTATTCAACAACTATGTTTGGAGAGATCTGAATGACTGTGGTGATGAACCATTGTACATTGCAGAGTGGGATGGTACAGTTCCAGGTACAAGACTTTGCGTCGTTGGAGATCACAATAAACCGTTACCGGATGACTGTGTTAACATTTTCGTCTGCAACGACAAGACAAAGATCCGTGAACGTGTGTGGTCTCTTCCGGAGGCGGAAAACAACACATGCACTATGAGATTAATTTTTGGTTTGAGTGGAAAGATGTTCATATACAGTGGGGCAAAAAAGTATTTAGTTAGCCACCAATTGTGCAAGTTCTCCCACTAAAAAGATGAGAGAGGCCTTTAGCGTCATTGTCGAACCCAGTGGCGGTTTTACATTGAATTATTCCCTGGGTGAGAATCCCTCTCCAATCACCACTGGAGGGAACCCTCACCGGAGTACTAATTCTCCCCGAACTGCATGTCCCATAACTCCCCTTGCCTAGGGCTGATCACCGGCCCAGGTGTTCTTCGTTACTCCTTCCATTTATAAGCCACATTCCTGACTGTTGTTTGCCCCGGCTGCAATTTTGAGCGTTTACTACTGTGTTGATTCCCTTTGTGTATTACCTTGGACTGTTTACTCCCTCTTCGATTGTTTGCTGCCTGCCTCGACTACCTCTGCCTGGACACAATTCTGATTGTTTACTGCCTGCCCCAATCTCTGCCTGGTATTGTTTATAATTCTGTTTTGTCTGCATTGCCCTGTCGACCTTGATTAAACTTTGCTGCAAATGGATCCAAATGCTTCTGACTCGTCATCACAATGTGCAATCCATGTGTAATTACAATAACAAGGCCGTCTAAAATTCCACACAATCAGAGCCTTCGGCTACAAATTCTTAAATTCTCACATATGCTGATCTGTGTATCCAGCATCCTTCTGCAATGCAGACGCTACAGACTCTAACTCTGCGAGCAGCTTCTGAGGGTTAAGAAAGTGTGCTATGCATATAGCTAAACAGTGATGATCTTGTAAGTTTAAGGGGTTGAAGAAAATAAGTCTGTTTTTACCAATCACTTCATCGTGTGCGAGATCTTTTATTTTTCGACGACCACCACCTTGTTTACTTCTTGCTTTAGACACTTTCAAATTTAAACTCTCATCTATCTGTACTTCAGTGTTGCTCTGCACGATTTTTACGATTTTGACGGTTCATAGGGGCAACGGTTTAACGTTAGAAAAACTCCTCATGTTATCTGAAGTGAAAAGAACATGAAGCACATAATTTTTAAACAACAAATTTTATTTGAACAATTCAAATGTTAATTGAAACAACCCATTAGAAGAGTTAGATTTTTTTTTTCTCCACAAAAATGTTGGGATTAAAGTCGTAAAGTATTTTTAGCTGATAATGAAAACCTCTGGCCTGTGTGCGTCTTGGAAAAGTGATAGCAGAGAAAACTGTCCAACTCACTGAGCTTTTTGTATTTTGCTAGCCATGAAAAAGGGGCGTGTCACATTTAGCAACACCTCCTACTAATGAAACACGGATTTCGTGAAATATCTCTTCATATAGTAACATTAGACAGTTTCATCTGTTCAATAGACATACAGTATAATTAGGGCTGGGCAATATGGCTGAAAACAGTATCACGATATCAGTGTTTCATATCGGTCGATATTGATCATTATTGATATTTTTTATGACCCATTTAAAATAAGGACCAGGAGAAAAATATATTACATTTAAACATTTTTATTTTAAACTTAACTTTCCTCTGATCATAATCCCCTCAGTTATTAAGACGGAAATGTCAACAACCATGGAAAATTCAAATAATTAAAAAGAACATAATGCCACTGCCTCCGTTATATCTTTGTACCATTTATATTCTTTTTCGTAAGGCACTGATGCAGAATACCTCTTCACAGTGGTCTGCTGCTTGTGCGGTGTTGCAGCTACAGATGTTGTTGGTTGAATGCGTCTTGCATAATTTGCAGATGACATTGGTCTGACTACGTTCAGAGTTATATCCAAAAAACTGCCATACTGGCGAGTTGACTTTTCCTCTTTTATTTACAATTTCCTCGCTCGCTGCGGCACTCATTTTCTGCTTATGAAGAGGCAGGGATGGATTATGGGTTGTGTGGGCCCCTGGGCAAAACATATGCGTGGGCCCCTGAGCAAAATGTTCCGAAAACGCTCGCTCAACGTTTGTGGTTCGTGTGGGTCCCCGAGCACGACGTTCGCACAAAATGGGCCCTCCCTCCATGTTTCCATCAGGGATCAAAGTCCCTGTAAGATACACAAACATTCATTTTTGATAAGCATTGCAATT
>JAUMHI010000067.1:6801481-6830869 GCA_032359435.1 Enteromius unitaeniatus
CCGGTCTGTGATCCGTCCCTGTGAAGAGGAATCCAGCAGAACAGCATGACAACGATATGCTGCAACCAAACTTGATACTATTACATGATTGGCTGTTAGCGTATCACTACCTACGTTGCTAGGTTACCAGAGAGCAGGTGCCTTTGTTAATGCAACCAAACTAGCTTCGCAACCTCTTCGACGAAGAATAAAAATGTTGAACATATTTTTTATTGATATTGGTCATCGCGATACATATCATTATCGTTTTCTCGCACAGCCCTACGTATAATTTATAATTTATTTATTTATTTTAGCGATGTTTTTTTTTTTAAGTGGGTTTAAAATTAATGAGAAATCGCATCTCTTTTTGGATCACTTTTTTCCATAGGAGGGGACACACCACTAGTAGAATTGGATCATTGTCACTCATGTAAACACAACAGTTTATCAGACGCAAATCTGATCAAATTCAACTAACCACTGATGACTTTGACATTCCTAAAGTGGTTTTGTGTACCATATGCATCAGACGTTTAGCCAACGTTCCGTTGGCATGACGTCTGAGGCTGAGACTAGGGGTCAAAAAACCCTGGTGACATGTCAGTCAGTGTGACAGAGAAGTCATATAGTTGTAAATCCACTCATAAATACACACATGGACAAATTTGACACATGACAACCTATCAATCAACATTGATCATAAATCAAAATTGACATAACGTATGAATTTAAATGAGCCCTTTTAATCTAGATTACTTTCAAGATTAATCTAGATTTTTAAAAAATTATCTATGCCCACTCCTAATTTTTTTCTTTTCATATTGATGATGTATAAATCTTAATTTACAAAAAAAAAACCCTTACGACTGCTTTTGATTTTTAAAATAGAAAAAGTCAAAGTAATGCTCCTCTGATTAAATGATAAATTACAGTATATCATCTCATAACTGTACATTTTAAATAACTTTAGCTATACTTTTGGTTTGGTTTCCTTTACTTTACTATCCTTGCAGCATGACTACAGTTCAACTACGAGATGCTCAAGAAGCTAAAGTTTTAAAGTAGTTTCCCAACACTGAAAGAAATTCCTGGTCATATTGGAGTGTGAGGGCTATTTCGGAGTAGGGATTGACTTTGAAAAAGGAACCATGGTACACTAACCAGGAGGAACCAGAGGGGAGCAGCTGGGAAAGGTAATTGCCTAGTTGGTGCCATGTGAGATGAGTATGGAGGGTGTTGCTTTATCTGTGGGCTGTAATATAAGAAGAAAAGGTGGAGGAAGCACAGAAGTAGAGAAGCAATTCGCTTCCATTTAGATTTAGGCTGCCTGAACCCAAGTGAACCCTGCTTACCGCAGTTAATTAAATCTGAGAGAGAGGTGAAGGGCAAAGAGGAGGGTCAGAGCAGGATGGTAGAGGAGAGGAGGGGAAGCTAGCATGATCTTATCAAGGAGCACAAACCGTATTTTGGCAACGGATAATGTAAATGAAGCAGAGGTCAGCAAGTTTTCCCAACGAGTGCAGCCCTCCTGCTGGCATGAGAGTTAACTTTACTATGGAAGCAGTGGGAGAGAGAGGATAATGGTGTAAAGATAATTGCTGGACTGTACTTATCCATGTCAAATCATAAATTCAGAGCTAGAGCTGCAGTTTCAAAACAAATGAGACTTTAAAAATGCAGAGTTTGTTAAACACACACACACACTTTGAATAAAATTCATTATAATGTTGAGTAAAATGTATTTATTCAATATGGTGGTACTAATTAAAGTAGATTTAAATAATATAACAAGCTAAATAAAATGTAAGAATGCTTGTGTAATTAACTAAAGACTATATATTTTCATGCAGAGCTTCTATGATTAACTTTGAGCATGCAGGATTCAATGTGACATGCAAATATTTGTTATTATATTTCGCAGATGCTGGAAAGAGTACTGAGATGATACGTGATCTTAAATTAAAGGTGGGCTGAATATAAAAAAAACAGAATCAAATAGCTCTGTACATGAAGATGAAATTTCAATGGATATAGAAATTGCATGCCAATTCAACTGAAAGTGTCCAATATGCTTTGAAAAACTCCTGTTGCTATTACCATATGAAATGGACTGCAAAATGATCACCGTCGACAGAAACTGATGACTCTAAAAGGGTATAAACATTTTGTTCCTGAATTCAGTTTGCAGAAGATTATCCAGTTTGGGGGTGAATGGCTTCTAAAATATATCTGTGAGATTGTAGAAAAATCTCAATTCTACAACTGAAAACGGAGAAGCTTTAGGCACAACTCATTTCCCCAAGGCAACGTTGCTGAAAATTGGCAAATGGCTTGACAGAACTTAGATGGCTTGAATTTTTCAGATATTTTAAACATGTTAGTTTTACTATCATGTTTTGCCCTAGTCAGATTCAATATTTTTGGACATCTGAGGCTAGACATATAATTGCTCCAGAAGTTTAAAAGCGGTATCTTCTTTTGAAATGTATCGTCTGATTGGAGAGATTTTTTGATAAGCCTCTTACTGAGGATGAGAACTGCCTTTAAAAATATCTACGCTTAATTCCCAAAAGAAAACTATATACTAGCAAAACATTTTAAGCTATAATCCATTAAAGGTGGATATATATGTTTTTTTTACTCTGCTCTTCTCTGAGTTCTTTATCTCTCATCTACCTCAAAAACCATAAACTTTAAGGCTTTGTCAAGCTAACATTACCCTCTGAATTTCACAACATTTCTACTTCTGCAGTTATATTCTGCACAGTGATAATAGCGTTTTTGTTAATATACAATTAAATGATACGCAATATCCAGTCAAACATTTTTTACATGCTGTGACACGAAAGACATTTTTGTGACTCATAGATATATTCTGTTTATTAAATTCAGAAACTACTTTTGTGCATTTATGAACAATCATTAAAAGTTCAGCATCGCCTGCCTGACTCTAACAGGAACCCTAAAGCGCTCCCTGATTGATTTACTCTCATGCTAAATTCTTTTCAATTATTATTATTTTTTAAGATGCATAATTTGGGGCCACGATTCACTCCCCTCCTAATGCCTTTTCTTGGGGCTGTCTGTCTGAGAAATTATGCACCCTTTCATTAATTCTGCTGAGATGTTTGTCATCGCATCACAGCATGACGATCGCCAGGACCCTCACAGTGAAATCAACAAGATACTTGGAAAAAGAAGCGAGAATTATGCGAGAAGAGAAAAAGAATGGAGCTGTAAGGGGGAGAAAGAGGTGAGATCTGATCCCTCACTCCTTCTGGCTGAATTTGGAAAGAGAGGGAGATGGCGGGTGAGTTGTTTGACTAATGCTCTGTTAGCTAATGTGTCCAGACCACCCACTGAGCAGCACCCGTCTGTCTAGCTCTGATGTTGTCTTGTAGTAGTGATGTGTGCTCAGTTGCATGAGCCCCGCACCCTCATCCCTTATTCTGGGGAGGCGCGTGCGATACTCCCACTGCTAACAGCAAGCTAGTGGGAGTCTGCTCTGGCTTTCATGATAATGTATGCATTTTTCTGCTGCTTTACACAGCCAGATGCGAACCGTCATTTTTTCCTTCGCGTGAGAGTTTGGGGGGGGGAGCAGATTTTCTTTTTTTTTGCAAGGTTGCCACAAATGCTCTGCACAAATTGGATGTTAGGGCCACAGATAAGCTCTGATGTAATATGATGCAAACTGTAAATTGTGTTAACAAAGGGTCGTTGTATCTCCAGAGAATAGAATAGTAATGTCTTGTTTAGTGCAACAAGAAAACCAACCTAAAAGTCAAATGGTTCACTATCAAACATTAAGGTGCATGGTTCGCTTCTTCAAACCCTGCTGAAACATTGCTGCCTTCTACCTACGTGGCTTCCTTCTAATGCAGCATTCTATAAATATTTTTTTCTTGCATGTCATGTCTGGGGCTGTGTACACTTCCATTAAGCACTATAACAAGTTTAGAGAAAAAAAATCATCAGACAAAGCGAGGGATATGCCTATCGTAAATATTCTTTATTATAGTTAAGTATGAGTAGTATGGTGCTCCAAATGCACGATGCCTCAAACTGCTCACCAATTACTTAACTATATCTTATTTTGCTTGAAACACACACATACTGAAAAACAAAATGAGAGGTTGTCAAGACTGTCAAGATTTTTCTACAACAATATATCAACAGCAATGATTATAATACTTCAGCTAATCATTTTTGAGGTCTAAATCGCCATGCTTGAGACGAGGTTCTGAGATTGACACTTATTTATTTGGACCATGTTCAACAAAACACCGTCCCTGCATTTATTTTTATTGATGTTGAGCAGGAAGCGCCATACGGTAGCTGGCAGCCACCCTGAATTATGAGGGAGGTGATTACAGCCCTTCTCTCGCTCTCTTCATAGCCAAAGATCAGTGAGACAGAGAAAGACGGCTTTTGTAATCACTCTTAATAGTCTTGTTGTTTGTGTGAGTGTGCGTGGTAATGATGTTGGCACTTCAGCATGGGCTCACAAGGGACCCTCTATTGTTTCATCGTCTCACTGCCTTTCAAATGGCACCACAACAGGTGCCTCTGTGAGGTTCCCAGTCAGTTAATGCTTTAAATTAAGGCTACTTTCTTTTTTTAGCTTTCTGTATCATTGCTTAATCACACAGATGGATCTAATGACCGTGAATTGATCTAAAGTGGACCAATCACTATAATGTACCCAAGCTTTCTCCTGATTCCATGTTTACGGCCTTGTCTCCATGTTATGATCCTCATAAAGTTCTACACAAGTGCTGTTTGCTAAATTAATGATGTGAACCCTCTTGTTCTTTCGACATCAGTGTCTTGTTGTTTAATATACTTCTCTGTTTCATTGAGTGACCTGAACAAGACTGAATGTCTAACCTAAAGCGCATTTGAATGATTTTAGCATAGTTGATGTTAAGCCAGTTCAGCATGCCAAACAAATCAAACCTAAACTGCAGAGGGTATATGACACACGAAATTCATTCTCAATAGAATTAGAGTGATTCATTTTTTTAGAAAAATGATTCACCCTTTTATTTTTGGAGCGACGAAATGACGATGTCCAAGGAAATTCATGTTTCCTACCACTGAATGCAATAAATTATTTTTATGCGTGATTTTATGTGACATTTTCCTGCCCTTTTGACCTCTCAATCATCTCTTCTAGAAGACTAATGGAGTTCTAAAAAGGTTCAGGAGGCGGAAGTTCATCTAATTCTGTCAATCATGACGCAAGTGTATATAAACAGCTGCTTACCTCTGTAGCATAGTGGTTCGTCTGGCATCTTAACTACACTTATTTCCACTTATTTTTTAACGTGAAACAGTTTGAGGATAAATCATTGGTTGACAAAACTTTTAGTGAACTGATAGTTCACACAATTTTTACAATTATTTACTCATCCTCATGTCAGCTTCTTTCTTTTGTACAACTCAAAAGAAGATATTTTGAAGAATGCTAACTTCACTGTTAGAAAAAAAAATCTGGATATCTTCTGAGTCCTTTTTTAGAAAAATGTTTGGGAACAACATGAGGGGCTTAACTGCTTAAATCCAAGGAATACTTAATTGCATGCTATAATGTCAAACAAATAGATTTGAGAAGTGTTTTAGTGCAGCATATTCTTAATTTCTAACCAGTGTCATTAGTTTCCATCCCTTTTCTAGTTTAAAATCCATATGGTATATATTCAGCACATTTAACCATGGCTACTCAGAACCAACCTTCAATTGCTTTACAACCAGTCATCAATTACATGTCAAGAGCACCTCTGGCAAGCTGTAATCATATTGATTCACACAACATGAGGTAGCACCATAATAGCCACTATGTGATGAAGAACAGAGCCTGTGCATTCATTATCATATACATAAGAATTTAGCATGGGAAGTGAAAGATGTAGCATGCAGGTCTTCACCTGTTACTCTGACAGACTCACCTCTGCAAAGCATGAACAATATGAGCCCAGCTGGGCTGAGACGCAGCATCTTCAGTTCCTGTGAAGTTGGTCGGGGATGGAGAAGGGAACGGGTCGGTGTTTTCTCCCCGACAGGTCTTACTTACGGACAATAAACGCAGCCTTCATCTCTTTCTAAGCAAGAAACAACGTAGCGGTTATATGTTACCCCCTCCGAGCACCTCAAAATGAGTCTCTCCCGCGGTGCAGTTACTAAACGTTGTCATCTTGACAGCCACGGTCTGCTACGTGGGGTTTACGTCTTCCAAAGTGTCTGACAAGCACCTCAAACATTAAAAACATAGAAGTGCCGTCCAATAAAAAGTCACAGATTTGTAGTTCCGCGCCACAAGTGTTTGTTGTTAAAAGCAGTCTGGTGGTCGTGGATGTGTGATCCGTCTAAACAAGCCTCAGTTCGCACAGCTGTGTGGAGAATCTCAGAGGAAAGTTGAGCGTCGCCTGCGAGGCTCGGCAACGCTTCATAATGATGATCAAATACACTGTAATTCCTGAAGGCGCGAGGGGTTATAAATAAAGTGACTTTTAATAGACAATAGGCTATCTGAGATTTTAAAAAAAAAAAAATTAGGAACGTTAATGTAAATAAGACCTCAATTAAAAAAGGCAATATATCCTTCCACTGTTATTAATACACTTTAAGAAATTAAACTGTAGTCCAGCCGTCGTGTGTATCACCCGTCATAGTTAACGAAGAAAAACAAGCCCTTAACTTCAACAATGTGAGGAAAGAAGAAATTAAAATGATTTGTTCTAGGAAAACGCTCCTTTCTCTCTTCCATGAAGTCCACAGTGAGTATCCCCCGTGCTTTCGTCTGCTCTTTGGGTTCCGCAGCGACAAGCACAGTGAGTCATGATACTCTCTCTCTCTCTCTCTCTCTCTCTCTCTGACTGCCAAATGCTGCTAAACTGGGAGGGCGGTGTAAGAATTTCAATTTACTAAACTTCAAAGTACTTTAATGTTTTACATGCAATATTGTTAAAGCATCAATATGCAAAAGAAGCCAAAAATAGTAAAAATAAAAATAATAACATTATAATAAAATAAGATGCAAGAGCAAACTCCATTAGAATTGATATGAATAGTTTGCTAGTACTTATTTTTAGTACATTCTAGTACTTGTTGATGCAGTGCGATTTGTGCTTGTAAAACTTGTTTACCTGTTGTAAATGTGTTTATTGGCCATCGGCAGTATAGATTCATTGATCTATACGTCAAAACCTACGGAACGAAGGTGCATTGATGCTGAAGATGGAAGGTATTATAAGTATATGTTACAAATGGTTATATCTCTTTGTAGTGAGTTATTATGGTTATATTATAATAAGAGTGATGCTGAAGGTTTTCATGTAGTTATTGAGTGATTGGACCTTGGACTTGTACTGAATTTACCTCAACAAGCGCGACATTGCCCTCTAGTGGTATAAATAACGTCCTTGAGCCATGCTATTGATGTCATGTTAGAATAAAGAGTGCTGCAAACTGCACAAGATTTGCGTTATATGGTATATTTGCAAGGTCGGTGAGGATTGAAAAATCATCCACTGCATAGATACTCAAGATACGGATTTACACACACATTACTATATAATTAGTTTGTAGGTGTCAGTAGTGGCACCACTGAAAACGCCGCATAGATCTGCTGTGGATATAACAAAACTAACATTGTCTTGGTCGCTCAACTCGTTGTTCGAGATTTTGAATAATGTTTCCCCCAGGGAAAAACTGGGAAGGAAACAAAACAGCTCGTAGGTTTCTGCGTCTGTACAAAGCTCATGATTATTTAATGAGGTAAACATTGGGGTAGATTGTGATTGGTTGGTGGTCCTTTGCTAAAGAATCACTTTGCCTACTATCGAATGCAAAAAGATGGCATTGAAAACATTTTAATAATATTTTTTGTAAAGATGTATCTAGATATTCCAACATGAAACTTCAACAATTGCTGTTGCCATTCTGGCAGCTGTTTCTGTTCTAAAATTCCCTGTTTTTATGAAATACAGGACGATTAGAGGATTTAAACCAAACAGTATAAAAGTTTCTGCGCTTGTACAAAGCTCATGAATGTTAAATGAGGTAAACACTGAAGCAGTTTGTGATTAGTCCTGTTTTGATAAAGAACTGGCTGTAACATTCCCTTGCACTAAAAGCGTTCAAATTCCCATCTGATGAAAATCCAATCCGGTTAAAATGTGCTGAAATCATTTTCATCTTGGGACAGAGTAGTCCATCAAACACAGTTTTCTTCCTACAGGTTGGAGGTTTAATGCGGCCCACTGTGGGGGTCTGGCTTTAACCTTGTACATACTCACTCCATTCTGAATAGAGATATTGACAGCATGAGTAGCTGATGACTCCCCTACTGCTCAAGTCAGCAATTACTGTCAGTTCACAGAGGGAAGATGAGTGTTGATTTGGGAAGAAAGAGGCATTTAAGAAGACCCACATGCACAAGCATCCAATTAGCAAACACATTAATTGCTTTGCCAAATTCTGGGCAGGGTATTGAAAGTTTTCCAACCATGCTCACAGAGAGGCTTTTGTAATTAGCTGCAGGGAGACACCTGTAATAAACAGTGAAGTAGATAACACACCAAACCGCTAACGCTAACAGAATGTTTTCATAAAGTACTATTGCAAAGAAATTAAGTGAATATTGACCCCGTTCACACTCTCTCCATTTGCACTCAGTGCCCTATCTTCCCTGTCATTTCAGTGCATTCACCAGGTTGATTGCCGTGACCCATCTCTTGCTGCTAATGTCAGGTGATTAACATTTATCAGTCTCTGGGCAAGACCTTTCTCCTGAGGAGACGTTTCAACGGCCTGCTCTTTTCTAACATTTTCTGACAACGTTTCTCTCATTACCGGTTTCAGCAAATATAGGCAAAGGACATGTCAGTGATGGTGTAGCCTGTGATGCCTGCTGTAATTTATTATTCAAATAGACAGCTGAATGTTTTCCTTTCCACTATAATATGAACTGCACATGGCTCATGGAACCGTTTCTGTCATTCTAAAGCCAACATGAAAAAACATTTGGTGCTGTTTACAGTCTTTGTACATGTTACTGTTTTGCGAGGGATATGCTTGTACATGGTATTTCTTCATGTATAAAGTCAATATATTTTGATATTTTATTTTTTCATTGAGTTAAAATAATATTCAGTTGTTCAGGGTAGATAGCAATATTTTTTATGTGTTTTAAGTAAGTCTTATTTTCACTAAGGTTGCTTTTATAAGGTCAGAAATACAGTTACACCATTAATTTTGTGGAATTATAAAAAAACAATTTTGTATATTAATATATTTATATACTTATATACTATACATATATATATATATATATATATATATATATATACACTGACATGTTTATACAATATTAATGTGATATTGTTACTTACAAACACACTGTTTCTGTTTGTCATTTGCATTTGATCTGTTTGTCATAATTGTATAAATATGTATTAATATGTATCTTAAAAATATAAATATGTGTCTTTTTATAGAACATGCCATACACTGTTGATTTGTGACCCAGACAAGCTATTATTATTGTAGATGTGGTGATTATTAATCCTGCAATGATTGAAATAACCACCCATGTGAGATTCTAATTACATCAGTTGTATTTGTCATCAGTTTTTAGCAACTACAGTCATCTGTCAAATTTCCCTTGGGTGTCTGTTAATTTTGATGGAATGAAGTTTAAAGACTTAATTGAGATTTCTATGTTGGCTAGGATTTAAATCTGTTTATTTTATTAGTGTCATGTAAAAATAGATAACCTTGATGACAGAAGCTAATTAGTGTGGTCATTTATTCAAGCTTTAATACACAGATGACCGCCTAAAGACCTGTTTTGTCTCCGAATTTGTACAAGCCAATTAACGTGAAGCCTCTGGGAACACAAATTGCAACGCACATACCATTACAATTAATAGTTCAGGGAATTTTTGTACTGTTTATTATGTTGTATGTCAACAACTCTAACATTCATACTGGTAAAAGAAGAAACATGCACATTACTTGAAAAATTCAAATTAAATGAAGGGTTTTGCAGTTTTAAGTCACTAAAAACAGTAATATAATATCATAGAATGCCATTGAAGAACCAAACAATGCCATGGAAGGACTATCCTGTGAACCTTTCAGTGAACAGTTCTGTGAAAAGAATCGGTTTTTACATAGAGTGAAGAACATTTTAATAATCTAAAGAATTATTTTTTTTCATAATAAGTAGCCTTTTGTGCTATGTAAAAAGGTTCTATGGATGTTGAAGCCTCTTAATTGAACAATATGCCAATAAAGCACCTTTATTTTTTAAAACTTTAATTCATAACCTGGATGTAAAGTTAGTAATTAAATGATATTTTAAGTGAGACATTTGCCAAATCACACTCAAAAGGAAAGTTTATATTGCATTTGACATAATGAATATGGTCTCCTTTTCTCTTCAACTGTAGAGTTAGCACCAGTGCTTACTTTTTTATTGCGGTGTTAAAAGGTATGGGAGTGGATTACGGCTCTCCTATCTGAACTACTTGCACTGGGAGCCACAAAAGCTTTTCACCCGCGAAGTATACAGTTCTTCTCAAAAGTAACCAAGATGGACACAAATAGATTGCATTGTGCCCTGTGTAGCCCTGGTCCACATTTTAAATCTCTTCTCTCTAACCTAATCAGTGACATTTAAGGTAGACAGCCGACATGGGCGAAACTATATCAGTCCGTGTCAGTCAGGTGCTTAAAAAGGTGGAATTGGAAAACCAAATGGAAAAAAAGGAGCCTGTTGCCTGATCTGAGGACATTTTTGTGTAATTTTTCTAACAGGAACCACTAAAAGGGGTAGTTCACCCCAAAAGTAATATTCTGTCATCTTTTCCTCACCTTCCTCACTTCATTATGAACCTACAGAACTGTGAAAAACAAAAAAATCATATTTAAAGAAATATATATAATATATATTTTTGTCAAAACAATGAATGTTTAATGTTGATTTAGACTCTATTGGCTTTGTATAGACAAAAAATAATACACATTTAAAATAATATGAGGATGAAACCAAATAATAAAGATACTGTATGCAGCACCCTTTATTTCATTTATGCTATTATTTCACCAAAATGTTGTTTTTCATTTCAAATTTTATTTTTATTAAAAGCTTGATATCTCATTAATTTCTTTCTCCAAGGTTAGCATGCTCTTTTGTTGTCTTCATTTTAAATATAAAAAAAAGCACAAACTTCATTAGAACTATGCATCCTAAATAGGTAGCGTAGCGTAGATGAAGTGTTTACCCATTGGTCCTGGCCACTGTCGGTGTGAAATATGAAAGTGCTTAACCCCTGTGTTCTCAGAGAACCGCAGGGAACCCAACGGGTGTTGAATTGCAGGGTTTGCATGTTTATAATGAGCAGAGAAAACTGCTGTGGAGCATAAAGAAGCAAGTCTATTGCACATTAAGCGGCTGAGTGTTTTACAGAGGGTAATAAACTCCTGCCTGGCTAATCAAATTCTCAGAGAAAATACAATCCTTCAAGTCTTCAAGAGACCAAGTTTTTTACTCTTTTTCTTCAACAGTGTTTATTGAGAGTCATTGCAGCAACACAATTTATCTGATTACAGAAGGCATCTTCTTGCTCATTTTCAAAACATTTTAGCAAAGTTCAATAGATTACTCAAATTGCCCTGGTGTACCATTCTTCTGAATTAGCTGATATGGGGATCCAGAAGCTTTATGCCCACATGCCCCCTTAGATTTTTAAGCCAAATGGATTAAAAAGAAAAAAGGAGATATAGCATTTTATATATTTTTTATTTGTATTAACACTATCATTTGTCTTCATAAAACTTGGGATACAGAAGATATATCATATAGACAATTTATATTATACATCATGGTGCTTGTCTTATTCACATTTATTATATAATTAATAGTAAAAAAATGTTTTATTTTGTATTTCTTTCAGCTCATGGCTGTATGATCATAATCTTTTATAGAAGAACTTCAGATTAATCATGTCTCAAGAGATGAGGGCACCAACAATCATATCTGGCATCATGTTTACATGCACTAATAATGGCCTTATTGCTATTAAAATGGTGAGGTAATCGCTTCCATTGTTCAAACATCCACAGATGTCCACTCAATGCATGATTTAGTGTATCTTATGATTAATTTGCTTCATAAGCTTGCATGTAATTAAGGTTCCAATTCATTGCAGGGAACATCCCTTCCTCTGAAAGATAAGTGAAAGCCTTAGAGAAAATGATCATGCACACTTCAGAATGGAGATTGCATGCAAATAAAATCTGTTTCAATAACGCATCCATTTTATGCTGGCCTACTCTTTCAAGCATTTTACTCAGAAGTCTGCAGTCCACATTAGTGCCAAGTAGCCTTCATTAAAGTATGCAGTTAGGGCCATTCACACAGAGGACATTTTTGCGATCCACATTTCTGTATTACAGTTCTAACCATGCACTGGATAGATCTTTTCGAACATTGCGTAAATCTCAGTTTTCATGTGCATATGATACGAAATTTGCTGACGTGCATATGATACGCAGTTTTTGCGTACGTTTGAAACACATCGCAGAAAAATGCCAAAACCCATTTTTGCATATCAATACCACGAGTTTTCATTTTTATTTGCCATACTATTTATGCGTACATTAATGAGGTAGTTTCTACAGATGTGGCTCTAAAGTTAAAAGATGTTCTTTTTTTTCTTTTTCTTTCTTTCTTTTTTTAATAAAATAGCATTTTTTTTAAAATATGTTTTGTGCCTTGTGTTTTTTTCATTCCATTCCACTCCCCTACATTTTTCACGTTTAAATGTAAAATTTTAATCAACCCTGCTGAAAAAAAACAGCTGGTTGTTACATAGCATGTGACAATGACACTGGGAGGAAGAGAAACAGATGAGTAACCATAACAACAGACAAGGTGGAGACAAGAGCTTGTTGATAGTAAGTCCATGAATGAAACAGACATACTGGTTAGGTAGGTTTTGAAGCTGGTTTAAGCTGCTCCTTTTATGGTTTATGCTAGTTTAAGATGGTACTTTGCTTGTTTATGCAGGTCCTTTGCCAGCACATGACCAGCATAAGCCAGCAAAAGGACCAGCATAAACCAGCATCCCAGGTTCAAAACCTACCTAACCAGCATAATGCTGTTTTTTGTTTTGGCCTCACGCCTAAAAATGCTTTAAATCACCAAGAAAAATTGCAAGAGAAGAGGAAGATTAGTAAGCTTTGCTTGAGGCTATTTGAATCACAAGGACTGGTCAATTAGAAACATTTTTTTTAATGAATTTGTGGAATGTACAATTATTGCAAACAATCAAAGGATACATATGGGATTTAAACTCAACTGTTCACTAGCTGTATCCTCATATAATCCTCTCTTGTACAATCCTGTTAGGCCCATATCCAGACTTATCAAACTACTGAGTTAATATGAATTAATCCACGCCTGTGGCTCCGCTGAGAATTGGCAGTTTCAGCTCATAAATGTTAAACAGACAGGCACCTTCTTTAAATCCTCTTCATCTCACACTCGATTAAGACAAACAAGTTAAGAAGTCAGTTAAGATGTAATCAGGATAAGAGAAATGCTTAGATTGCAGAAATAGAAATTTAACTGTCATTAACATATTCAAGAGTGAAACCTTTTGCCTCTAGAAAAATATCTAATTGCTCAATAATCCATTAGCTGAGCTGATATGTTCAGATAATTTCTTGCATCATATACAATTCTGACTGCAATGCAGAAATTCACAGGATCTGTACTACTTTAGCAATGAGCGCCAATGTCTTTGTTTTACTTTTTTTAGTAATATTCATGAACTTAACTGAATTTGCTATTTTTTATCAATGTGTTTTCATGACCATGACAAACTGACGAATGGAAGAAAGAATAAATATGAAATATTAAAACACTAAAGGAAGTTGGAAATGGTGAATTCTAGCATTTTAATGCAAGCTCATGCCCAGTTATTTTAGGTATGATGTATTAAGATATTAAGCTAGCATCAGACTTCACTGCTGTTTTCATTAAGATTTGTCTTCCGCTGCCTCATAAATCATGTCAGTATGCTTTGCTCAGTCTAATCATCTGGCAGGAATTTAAGCTGACATTTAGAGACATAGTGAGCAAGCCAGTTATCTTAGCTCTCCACAATGAATTGCTGACATGATATAAGATATTTTAGCAGCATCCCATCCATGCCATAATTCTGCCTATAGCTTTTATAATTGCAGTAGAACCTTTTCTTAAAGACACAGCAAGCAGAAATTGGAGCTATTTGAGTTTTTAAAAATCTCATCTTTTAAACCATTTTTTTTTGCATCATAGCCTCTTATTGCAGTTTTTATTGCTTTCGAAAAAAGAGTACCCTGGGTGTTCAGAGTGTTTATCTTCTTTTGTGAAAGGAACTCATACTGGTTTGGAACAACAAGAAAGATGCAGAATTGTAATTTTTCGTTGTACTATGCCTTTAAGGGGTGTCTCATTATATGGAGGGGAAGAAGAATAGAGATGGAAAAAGATAAAGGGAATGCATATATTTATAGTGTCTTTTGTGTGGGTGTGCTGTGTAAAACAGAAAAGTGACCGATTGAAAATTAAAATGAGCTTAGAGCCCTGCAAATTCATTTTGCAAAAGTTACCCATCTTTTCTGTGGTCTCTTGTGCCTGCTTTTTCCCTCTTTCCTTGCTTGGCGCCGGCAGTCAGAGTAGGCTGGAGCCATGAAATCCATCATTCCACTTCATCTGCAGCACTCTCCCTTTCTGATCAATGATAGCGCTAATAATAACTGCCACATAGTCACCTCCAGCTCGCTGTTGGTCCGCCACAGCTCCCAGCCTCCCTCTCCAGATTGCCCAGTCCGATTAAGAGCCCATTACAGGGG
Organism: Enteromius unitaeniatus; assembly: GCA_032359435.1. Lineage (NCBI taxonomy): Eukaryota > Metazoa > Chordata > Actinopteri > Cypriniformes > Cyprinidae > Enteromius > Enteromius unitaeniatus. The sequence continues at coordinate 6,816,374 of JAUMHI010000067.1, forward strand.
CTGTTTACTCATAATGTCCCTCAGGCCTGGCCCTGCTTTGTTTGCCTGTCTAGAGATCCAAAGGTGATGAGATGACCTTCTGTGACTCCAAAAGTTATTTCCCTCTCAGTCACTTTCAGTTGTTTTGTTTTCAATATTATGATTGGTTCAGGATTCTGTCATATGTAAATAAGAGGAATTTGTAAAAGGGTTAGTTCACCCCAAAATTTAAATTCTGTTATTATTTACCCTTATGTCGTTCCAAACCCCTAAGACATTCATTCATCTTCAGAACACATAATAATATATATTTTTATGAAAGTGTAGAGCTATCTGAAACCTCAATAGACAGCAACACAACTGAAACATTCCCAGGTCCAGAAATGTAATAATTACATCGGGAATATGAGAATATTTTTTCTTTTTCTTTTTTTTTTGCGCAAAGAAAACAACAAAATGGCAGAAGACGTAACTCAGGGGAGAAGAATAGTTGAGTCAATTATGTTTATTATTTAGTTTGTTTTTTTTCTTTGCAAATGAATATTCCCGTAGCGCCACAAAACTGAAGTTGAGCCACTGATGTCACATGGACTGTTTTACTGATGTATTTATTACGTTTGGACCTGAGAAGATTTTAATTGTGTTGCTGTCTCCGGACAGTCAGATAGCTCTCCGATTACTCAAAAAATATCTTAATTTGTGTTCTGAAGATGAATGAAGCTCTTGCGGGTTTGGAACATCACAAGGGTGAGTAATTAATGACAGAATTTTTATTTTGGGATGAACTAACCCTTTAACCCCTTCTAAATATATGTTTAAATAAACTGAACAATTTCATAAAACACTTATAATATATAATTATCAAAAAGACATCTCTAAGTTTGAAACAAATCAACCTAATTCAAATTTTAGTGTGAAAAGATAACAGGGAATGTACTTCTCATTTGCTTTACCTTAATGATGGACTTGTTTCTTAAAAACATGCAGCTTTTCACTTCACAAGACATTAATAGATGAACTAAAGTTCATATGATAAGCTTGCGTTAGGATGCTAAATGTTTCAATATATATATAAAAAAAATGGGGGGGGGGGGGGGGGGGCAAAGTCCAATGGGTCTTCCTCAGTCTGATACAATCACATCATTTACATTTTTTCTTTTCCCATCAGCAGCCAATGAGCTTGCTATAGCAGTTGCAGCGCATTTAAGAAAACCTCCACCTTCCTCAGCTCCACCTGCTGCTATAGACTCATTTTCTGTTAGTAAATATTGTAAGGTTTTTCTGGAAGGCAGAGCTTAGGTGGAGGCAAAAAGATTCCCCTGACCACTTCAGTAATTCTAGCTGTGAAGTCTTTTAGCTTGTTTTTTAATAGTAACTGGAGAAATTCTGGAGAGATTTTACCTGCTGTAAAGACACTAACTGTCAATACACTTACAAACAATTAAGTATAAATCATCACTTTTGTTGTTTCACACACATGCACACAGACATTATTTCATACACGACATAGATTGAGATGCATAAAAAGAGTGCCTATAACAACAAAAGACAATACTTTATTTAACCTTTTCTGATAAGATGTTTGCATTGCAAATGCATGCAGTTTTGACAATCATTTCTGTCCAGTCATTTTATCTCATTTTACCACAGCTGTCATTGTTTTTTTGTCTGGCAATGGCATCTAGAATGCATTAAAAGTTCAAAATGAAGCTTCTACTACATCAATTTGGGCACCCAACATCACAACAAGATGATATTTAAGCTCCTTGTGCCACTGAATCTATGCTGTTTTGAATTGCGTTATTGAATTGCGTCCAGTTTTCACTTTGTTTTACTTCCAGCAAGCATTTGGCGTAATTTTGACATCAGCCCTAAAACAGGGAAGTCTCATATATATTACTGTATAAATAGGGTTTATATGTTCAGCAGCAGTATTTCTTACATGCTTACAACAAAATGTTTGTGGATGTATTAGCAGTGGCAAGTCCTAGTTTCTCTGCCACAGGTGCAGTGTAGAAGATCTATTCTGCCAAGACCAAACACATTAACACTATCATGTATTAAATTACCATGCTAAACTCTCAGAGAGCTGTCATGTCAAAAATCATTTTTGTAATCCTAACAAAGCTGATTGTTTTGAGATAAATAAATAATAACAGTTAATTTCACCACATTGGTGGTGATGTCCAGCGGTCATCCTGTCACCACAGTCATTGGTGGACATTCAGCTAAAGTTTTTATTGAACGTACAGTCCTGCCATCAACTAGCCAAGGGCCAGCGACTCTAAATCAAACACACTGCGACATCCGACCCCATTACAGCATTCGGCTAAAGTAATCATTAGAAAGAGAAGATGGACTGCCTGCTCCGTCCCAGACCTCTTCTGTCCCATTAGATCCACATTACCAGTCTCCCACCTCTACAAATGAGAAACCTCATTTCTCTCTTAATGTTAACTGATGTATTAATTTAGCTCTGGATCTATGTATTATTTCACTTTGGAAATTAAATATATTTTGTGCTTTTATTTCATTTTACTTGATTTGATTTGCTTGTTGTTGGTGTAAAAACCTTCCCCTACCTTCTAATAACTATTTGAATATTGTACGCCAAGAGTTATCTCAGCTAGGTGTTGTAAAACATGCATTTCATTGACTCTCTGTCATGGCTGTTGAGAACAGATTGTTGTGTCATCACATTTTGATGCGATTATTTCAGTGAACCATGATTGGGTAGATAAATACGGCTGACTGCTCTTTCATCAAATTAAGCATTTCATGCATTATTGATATTTTCAGATGTGCAGGAGAATTCAAGAGGCAAAGCAAGATAAATAAAGTTTAAAGGTATCAGTACACTGAACAAATCACAATCACACTGAAAGACATAAAAGCTGTTCAAAATATAAAAATGATGATCTTACCTGTACATCATTTTCAAATATTATGCAAAGAAAAAAACAGTCAGTTGCACAAAACAATCAGTCTATAGCAACAAAATGAACTACAGTACAATAATTTTAATATGAAATCTGATGCAATTTTCACTACAATCAGTAATGAGGACACAAGATACCTGTTGCATTTATGTACAAAACAAGAGGGGAAAAGTCTGCGGAGTGATTAGTGAAAATTAGGAAATAGGATCAGTTCAAGGCAACAATCTGAGTATTAATTCCACAACTGACCATTTAGAAAAGTGTTTTTCTAAGAGCAGTGTAAAAAACCTGTTTAGTTGCACATGAGGATGTAACTTTTGCAGTTGTTGACAGAAACCCAAATTCATTGCTTCACTTTTTGCCTTTTTGTCATTTTTTCAAATACAATGGGAGAACTCAGGGCCATTTTTCAAGCTCTCTCCAGATTATTTTAACAGCAGCCCACTAGCTCTGATAAGAGAATAAGAAAAAAAATAGAGATGTTTTGGTCTACGCTCTCATTTAAGAGCCCTCTTTCTGAGTCACACTGTTAACTCTCTGCGGGCATTTACTGTCAGTCAAAATCTGGCTCATGCATTTTTTTTGCCAGCTGAAATTGGACCGAATAGAGAAAAGGTCTTCTTCCTTTCCTGAGGGATTGATAACGCCACACACTGAGTGGAGGAAATGCCTACAGCTTCACAGAATTGCTTTTTCATATTTTTGTCATTTTGGAGCTTTCCTTCCTCCATGAGAGTAGTAAATAAGTTAATGTGGGTCGCTTTTGTAAGCCACTTTTTTTTTTTTTTTTTTTAGATCAAGTCAGCCTGAAGCACAAGGCGTGACTAATTGTTTATCTGCTGATGGTACTTGTTGAGCTCTTGATAAAGTATTGAGAAAGATTTGTGCATTCAGAAAATGATTATTTTCTCCCCATGCAAATACTGACCTTGGATGTTCATTTTGATCAATGTGTTTTCAACAGTGTGATTTTAGGGTGTTATTTATCGTGACATGATCTATGGCATTTCATCAATCCTGATCAAAAATCAATTTTTATCGTTTAAAATATTCCTCTGTTCTGTAATTTGTATACCTTCATAAATGATGGTGTCAAATGTCCATCAGAAGAGAAAATGTAGTAAAACCGATTAAAAACCGGTTTGATTAAAACAGAAGTCTTTATTTTCCCAGCCTGATTTGAACAGGCTATTTCCTGCTCTCTGTCCTGAATGACTTTCTTCATCTATTTGCATTGATCTGCAGAAGATGAAGTTGAGAGAGATAGAGAATGACCCTGATTACCAGCCCCTGATGTGACTCCACACCAGGTGAACTGGTCATGCAAGGGTCAAGGAGGGTCATATCCATCAGCCAAGCAACGAAAAAGGTCCTCATGCCAGGGTTCTTCTTCTTTTTTCAGCTTGAGAGTGATGACGGCCTTGTTCCAGATAAGGGACTGATCCATTGGTCTGATTTGTGGCCAGCAGAGCAATTTCAATACCTGTCTTTGCACTGATAGATGAGGCCTGCCTTTGATAAAGGGCCAATTTACCTTAGGGGCAATGGGGATGAAACTGCGGCAGTTGCCTTTATTTGTCTTCACCACAATTCACAGAGAAGGAAAAAGAAAGAAAACATAATGTTAAGTGTCAAAATGAAAAAAAAGTTTCTTTGTCTTGACTGGCATATGACAAAGCTTTCAAGTGCATTACTGCACAGCAGTGGTTCACACACAATGGAAGGAACACACAGTGGGTCATTTTTACAGGGACACATATTTTAAAAATTGTACATTTTATTTTATTTTATTTTATTTATCTCAAAGATATCCGTCTTGCATATGTTTGCAATAAAACAATGTCACAGGCTCAAAGCACATATTTTAAAAACAAGTATGCTTTTTAAAATTAATATTCAGTTTAATGTACGTTTATTTTTTATTTTATGTAATGTTTGAGATGATTCCAAATGATGCCTGCAGAAGAATCATTTTTGGAGTGGAGAAACAAAGACTAAAGTAATTTCTCTTTAATTGACCCTTAGGACTGATCATTACATACAGAGTTTTGGTGGAATTTCCCGAATGAAGATGGAAATGACATCTGAGAATTGTCCGTGTTGCACTTGATATTTCATTTGTAATATTAGATGACTGAGCATGATGAGAAATTATAAGGCTTACTTCTTATAAGAATGGTGTAAGAGAGAGGAAAAATCAGTAACTCTCTCTCTGTCTTATAGGTCTCTTATTTTTTTAAATACACATTTTGAATACTTTCGCAACTCAAAAAGCAATCTCTCCCGAAATGCAAGTTCTCTTGAAATGATTAACAAATTCACCTCAAGATTTATATAATAAGAAATGAAAACAGAGTGAGAAAGTACTCACACTTTCTCCACATTAGTGATATTGTTTCAATACAGACCTCATTAGTTTGCTGCATTCAGAATGCAAGATGAGCCTTATATAAAAGCAATTACTAACCACATTCACTTGGCAGATTTCTGAAATAGAGACGAGAAGTTCATGGCTCTTTGTTATTTCTGAGTTTTGCCGGTGCAATATTAACATTCATTTCAAAAAGTGGGCAAATTTGAGAGCTCATATAAAGCAATTTTTACAGATTGAAAAAAATGACTGATTATTATTTTGCTAGTATTGCTGTTACTTACCCAGACTGTAACTATGTAGTGTTTGCTAAGTGGCTAAAGCCTTATCCAAACTGAATAAATGCATATGACAGAATGAAAGGTGCAGAAATATACACAACCCTTAAGGCTGTTGGACATGACACACTCTTTTTACATTAGGCTGCTGTTTTGTTTGTGCTGCCGGTGCTACTCTGCCTCAGGTGTTTTTTTGAAGTCTATCTAGTTTGACAAATGTTTCCATAGACTTTATTACACTGAACTTCATTTCATCACATAGATTAGATATTAATTGGCATCCAAATTTGGGGGTTTTATATAGCCTGATGTTCCTCTGAATCCTCACACAATTGGGCCTGTGGTTCACCCAGCACATTTTACTCAAACAAACCTAATAAAAGATTTATGATTTTACAAATTCATAGTTTATGCGAGATGCATAATGCACATAATTCACATGTCAAACTTTGGGAGTTTTCAAAATCTATTTTCACTAGAATATTTACAACGCAGGGTCAAAGCTGACATGTGTTCTAACCAGGGATTAAATTGGGCTAGAACAATCTGCCAACTTTAGTTCAAAAGTGAGAAGTTTTTATTTTTTATGTATATGTATTTTAAATATTCATCACTAACTGGAGGTGTGAGCGTAACACAAAGCAGAAATTGAATATAAAGTAATTAAGCAATAATATATCAGCCATTTTGACATGTCTGAAATGACAACGAATTATATACTTACCAGTCACATTAAAATCCAGACATACTGAAATTATCAATCGTGACAACAAAGTAAGTGCAAACAGAATATCCATACAATGTTGGCTAACACTAGCATATATATACACACACACACACATAACGTAAACAAAGAAATGTAGTACATTAACATGTCAAACACATACATACACAAGGAAAGCACCTAAACGTTTTTTTTTCCGGAACATTTTAGATGTCATTCAGTTTAAAGAAGGAGAAAAGATGGGATACGGATTGCTTATAAATATGTAGCATATAGAATAAAAAACGACTGCGGTAGGCTACTTTTTATATTATTATAACATAAAAATACTGTAAGTGTGTAACAGTGGCGGCTTCAAAAATAAAGTAAAGAGTCAGTGTTGGTTCAGAAATGTTTGGCTAAAGAACAACAAATAGAAAAAACAGTGCCAAGGCTATACACAAAAATATAAAAAGTACATATTAACTATACATGTAGCCTAAATTTAGAGGTACATGTATAATCCTGACGCCATTCTCCGCCATCAGCCAATAGACGGCGCTGTCACGGTGCTAAGCGGATATGACATCATAACCAGCGCATTTGACTCTTCTTGGATGTAAGCGCGGTCTATTGGAATTTAGCAGAAAATTTGTTTTTCTCACACTTTTTTGAGGTAATATACTCCAAAAAAAATAATTAGGCATGTTTAATGTGTTTTAAGTGAACATAAATCCGGCTGAGCTTTTCCAGAGGAAAAATCGTGTCCAGGCTACACGGTTAACGATAGCTGATAGTAGAGCTAACGTTAGCTGGCTAACAGACAACCTCTAAGCGCTGATATTACAGAAAAATATAGTTAGGCAAAGTTAAATGTTGTGTTAAGGATAGACTGAGAGTGGTTAGGGCAAGCCTGAAATACGCAGTTTTTTCATTGATGGCGTTTACTGGCACTGAAGTGCGAGAAGCACCCCACAGGTGATGCTGAATGTTTTAAAACGTGACTGAATCATTGTATTGCTAACCTTCATTTCAGGTTTGGTTTTTATCTGTGGTCTTGAGTTTTCATGGCTGCACCTGCCCTACAACAGCCAAGTTATCTTCTGGTTAGTATTAGATTCAGCTGTTTGTTATATTTACCGCCTGCTGTTGTTTATTTCTCTGTCTAACCTTTGTGTTTTGCTGCTTGCAGGTCAATTTAAAGGCAGACTGGACCAATAAACCTCTTCATCAAAGATGTCATGAGTTGAGCAAAATTATAGACGATTACCCTGCAAAGGTACATGCATGCAAGAAGATAGAAAAACTCTTCTTTACTAATACATTTATAATTAATGTTATTATTTACAGTGTTTTGGTACACTTATAACCATTGCGACTCTAAGAAGTCCTTATTTTTGCACACAGCACATGGAGCTTTTTTGTTAGGTTCATCAGAGAAATCTGTTGAGGCTTTTGTGCAGTTGCCCATGCATTAGATATTACTGCAGTGTCATCTGCTTGGCTCATAGCACTGGACCAGCTGCTGTCCTGCTGGCGCCGCTTCCCCTCACCCTGACTCCACTCAGTGCTGTCTCAATGAATGATGTTTTTTTAGTACTGAACTCTGACCTCTTTTCATTTGACAGTTTGTGCTAGCCACACGTGCCTGTTTCACTTGTGAACACGAGGCCTTGGATTGCTTGGAATATGTCATACATGGGCTCTTTGTATTAAGCAAGTAAAAAAGTATTGGCATATTTGTGTTTATATGACGTGTCTGATTAGGAGCTGCATGCAATCTTTCCCTGGTTGGTGGAAAGTGTGTTCGGGAGCCTGGATGGAATCATTAGTGGTTGGAATCTGCGGTTTCTGCAGGCTCGCTCGCCAGAGTACAGCATCGCCATGGACTTCCTGGACCCAAGGTTCTTTTTGTTGTTGTTTTGTATTATGTATTACTAGTATTACCAGAGTACAAATCATACTACCAATCAGAATTAGGCATTAAATTGACGTTAAAGACATTTGTAACATTATTGCATTTCTGTTTTAAATAACAATTTAAACAACAAAAAACAATCCTGAATAAAAGAAAAAAGGTTGCCCTGAAGGCCGTCGTAGAAATACATTTACATATTCAAATAGTTGCAGCGTTAGCAAGCATAAAATGAAAATATAATAAATAAATAAGACTTTTGAATGATATTGAACTGTTGCTGTGTTATAATCAAATCTGTGGTGCAAACAGTGGTTCTATGATGAAATTGGTGTACAAACTACAAGCTGAGGAATACAAATACGAGTTTCCAGTCAGCTATCTGCCAGTAAGCATATGCATTCAGGTTTTTTACTGTGCATTATCTTTGATTGATTTTGTGTAAATGCAGTCATTATCCTTATCTGTGTTCATTTGTATTTTGCTTGCACAGGGTCCTATAAAGTCGTCCATCCATGCTGGGGTACTGCCAGACTGCCCTCTGTTTCACAATAAAATCCAGTTCCCCATGTCAGGCCTTCTATTGCTCAGTACGTCTTGGCTCTTTACAACCCAACTTTTGTATTATGCTATAAATTGTGTTGTATAACTCTTACGAAGCAGTTTCATCACATTTTTTCTCGCATATATTTCTTTCACAGATCCTTTTGAATATTATATGTTCAGCTTTGCCTCCAGTCTCATTACACCAAAGGTAAAAGCTATTCTGCTGTCATTTTGCAAGAACAAATGTACTGTTTACGTGATTTTCAACCCCTGATGGTTATTTCAAAGGATTACAAGATTTTATTGGCTCGTTATAAGTTCATTTAAATGTTGTTTAATGATCTTTCCAGATCTACCCTCCAGGGCAGCATGGGAGTTGCTCAGATAGCGCATACTTTGTGCTTGTCGACACCTACCTCAAGTATTTTCTCCCTACAGAGGGCAATGTGCCTCCGTCACCTTTCTCAGACACCAGGGGAACCGTGGCCTCTCCTGCTCCAAGGTATCATGGTGTCATTTAAAATATAATTTTGAAATAATAACTCTGCAACTTAGCTCTAGGTTTATATTCTTCCTGTCCAAGGTCTCCAAATGTGCCTTATGGTGGTCACAGCACCAGTTTGTTGAAGCGTCATATTACCCATCAGCCCTCGGTCAATGCTGACCCTGCTGCTCAAGAGATCTGGAGGTCAGAGACACTACTGCAGGTAGGAACACATGTTAACTGTTCATAATTGTCATATTTAGTGATGACTTGACCTCATTTTGACATCAGCTTCATTGTTGTGCGTGTTTCTAAAGGTGTTTGTGGAAATGTGGCTCCATCACTATTCTCTGGAGATGTACCAGAAGCTGCAGTCTCCTCAGGTGAAGGTAAGAATGTGTTACAGGCTCTCAGACCTACACACTCCCTTCCTCCTCTGCGCACGGCTGGCTGGCTCCAACCCTTCACCCCGCACTGCATAGGGACTGCTGCACGGCACCCACCCCGACTCATGCACTTCCTCTCCCTCTGAATGACACACGTGATCTGTTTACAAATATACCCTTTGTAATATTTGCTTCTTTTTTTTTAAGCTTTGGGGAATTTTATTTTAGGTCTATTCTATTAAAGATGGCCTCAATGTATGACAAACAGATATTGTCTAAAGAGCCCAAAGTTTGAGGTTGGGACTGAATCTGACCTAGTCCTCCACGTTTTTACAAATGTGTTATTGCTAGTGCTGTTAAACTGCTGTTTTTTTTATTTGGCATAATTATTATTATCATTTTTTTTTTTTACAACATCACATCATTCTCAGATATTAGTAGTTATTTTTAAATCGGTTAAATAAAGTATTTATTTTATTTAAACAAGTCACTATTTGCAGTTCAGCCATCTTTTTTCATTCCTAAAAAATGACAACATTTTAAATGTATATAATACATTATGTGATCCTGATTTTATATATATATATATATATATATATATATATATAAATATATAACCTTGTAAATATATTTTTTGGAGTTTTCTAACTTTTCCTGTTATCAGCTTTATTTCAGATTGCTGAAGCTCTTGATTTTATGTTAACTCAACATTTAGTGTCTTTTGTAGCTGGTTGTGGGTGCTTCATCATCCTCCCTTTTCAATGCTGCTAACACGTTTTAACCATGTTGATGTAGTTCATGTGATTTTGGCCATCTTGAAGTTTACTGAGGCCCCCTAGTGGTTTCTGACTCTTTTTATTGGAAACTATTTGTGAAGAACATGCATTTCCCATGAAATTATATTTCCTTGTGGTCATGGACTTGCAGTTAACATCAACCGACATTATATGGCTGCTAAAAACAGAAATACAGCTTTTTAATTCGTGCTTACTTTGTTCTCCGTTATTTGATGATTTGGGCAGATACAGTAGTACACACTGGGCATGCAATTGAAGTGGTCGGGTTATTGCTTCATGTTTGAGTCTGCTTTATGCGGCTGCTGGCTCCTTGATATGTCTTCTGTCTTTGTTCTTTGGCTGTGGGGTGTATGTAAGCTTTTGGTGTCTCTGGGTCTATTTCCCTATTTGTGTGTTATTTACAGTCAGAATATCAGTGCAAGTCTCCCTCCAGTCAGCCCAGAGCATATTAAGTCTGGTATCATTTATTTAAAATCTTTGGTGGAGATTATGAACTGGAAGTCACCAGTTTGCGAAGAATTAGAGAAATGGTTCACCCAAACAAAATAAATATTCAGTCGTTATTTAATCACCCTCATAATTTCATATACCACTGTTCAAAATGAGCTTGAGTAAATAACAAGGTCATTTTTCGGAGTTGAACTGTTGAATTCTAAGGTTGAAAATCACATTATAAATATGTAATTATTTCTATGGCCAGATTTTTAGAAACATTCAATTTGTGTGAAAAAGAGTAAACTGGTGACTCCTGTGAGTGTTTCATGATGAAATCTTTACAGATGCAGTGTCTCCTTTTCTGCTTTTATGAGCTCCATTTGGTTTTATTTGAAATTCTAGAGATTAGACAAAGCTGCAGAGCCCGAAATTAATGTAACAGACTTCATAAAAACAGACAATTCACCTGAGAATCAAGGCACAGATCACAAGTAATGTTCCTTGGTTGCCTTGACTACATTTTCCAGGCTTCCTTAAGCAAGAAATTCGACAGCTTTCTGTACTTTATACGTTAGTTAGCGTCATTCTCAAAATAGTTTTGCTTTAGATAATGTTAATACCAGAAAAGAAGTTAAACAACATTTTCTCATAAATACAGTTAGAGAATCAAAGCATGGCACTTAACATTACACTAGAGTTCCACAAGTGGGGTGAAAAGGACAACTGCATCATCTTCATGTTCATTGCATTTCTCTTTTGTGGTCAATATCGATTTGTCTCTTTCTTTCCCCCATTTTGGACTATGTCCAACTATTTTTCTTGGATTGCACTCTGTCCTTTTTTCCTTTCTATTCTCATGTTCACTGCCCTGCTCCTCTCCCCTTTTTTCTTCCTTTCCTCCCCCCACTGTGTTCCTCTCCAACACCCCCCCCCCCCCACCCGTTTGTGATGGGTCCTTCAGCTGGCGTTGTTGCAGTACCGCCTCAGTATGTCCAGCATGCTGTGCCAACCCCCCGCCCCACCAGGCTCTGGGACCCTCCACACATACCAAGTACTTTTACCTTTTCATTCAGTTCCACGGGCTTCCTGGAGGTAACCTAAGATAAGATAGGAATTAGACTAGGGGTTGGATTTAACACTAAAGTTTTAGGCAGATTGGGAGATTTGGTCTGATTGAATTAATGTGACTAATAATTAATCTTGTGATTTACTACATAATTATTAGGTTATATTGTGATGTTGAGAGCCTGTAAATGTGAGAAATGTGTGTCTTTTTTTTTTTTTTTAAGCATGTTTTTTTAACTGAGATTTTAACATTTTATGTGATTTGCTCTTGTGCCTTCAACTACACAAACACTACTGCACTACACAGAATATGCAGACCAAATTGCCCAGACATCTTTTGTTTTATTGTTTTTGAAAATACCTTGTTTGTATACATTTGTATAAGTTTGAAACCAAGTATGATGGTTTTGATAAAATATGACATTGTGGATGTCATGTAACATGTTCTTGTCAATCAATATATGCTGCTTGTTTTGGTACTCCTGGTAATGACGTCCATCTCCGTTTATCTGATCAAATGTAGATAGTAACCTGGTAGTAACAAACATTATATGGGGAAGTCTTGTTTTAGCAGTTTTGTTTTGACATTTAGCTTCTAAATTAAGATTGTAATTTATTTTTTCTTTATTAAAGAGTATTCAAATTCTGTTTAAAATGTTATTTACAGTTTAAGTTATTTTTAAATAAATAATTTTGTTTAATGTAAGCTTGTTTTTTTTTAACTAAAACTATATCCGTCTTAGTTTTTTGTTAATGGCTGCACATGTAAACACTTATAATTAAAATAAATGAAATTAAAATATGAAATTTATATTTATTAAATGTTTTGTGTTAAATTGGGAAAACTCTTTTAAAAATCAGATTATATATGAACCATAGCAAAACCATTTTGTTAATATTTATGTGAGGTTTTATTTGAAGTCGCTGTATTAAAGTTAAGAACATTGAGAAATACCAATATTACTATGTTAAAAAAGCTGATAATACCAGGTATAAATGGGCTCATGTTTGTTATTAATTAAAAATCTCTTTAAAAATCTGACTTGTGTTTGGACAATGTCTTAGGAGCACTTCACGCCTTCGGAAGAGCATGTCCTTGTTGTGCGTCTCCTGGTCAAGCACCTGCACGCCTTCTCCAGCAGCCTGAAGCAGGAGTCAATCTCCTCCTCACCTTCTACCCACTCCCACAGCAGTCCTCTGGAAGAGCTCAAGCGGTGGGTTTTTATAGCCTACAAGCCTGTCTCCTCACCCATAGAATCTGTCTGTAGAACTAAAACACCTGTAAATCTAAGCTGGCATGTCGTAAAGAGGAGCTATTCACCCGATCAGGCGCCGGGGACTTGATTGAGCTGTCTTCTGTTTTACTGCTTTGTCAATAAGCTTCCACTCACTGTCTCCCTTAGTGTGGTGGTACAGAGGTTTGTCCAGCAAAAGCTGTATGTCTTCCTACAACACTGCTTTGGTCACTGGCCTTTGGACGCATCATTCAGAGCGGTAAATGTCCTTGAGTGCTCCCTGATGTTTGGAGCCTAATTTTACACATTGGTAATAAACATTACAATATAGTGAGGGCTGTGATGCTAAATGAATGTTTGTTGTTTAGGTACTAGAGACGTGGCTTAGTTACATTCAACCCTGGAGATACACTGGAGAAAAAAACAACATTCAAGCAGACGGCCAGAACAGAACTGTTCCTGATAAATGGTATTTTACATATTAGGTGCTTGCTAAAAGGTTACATGCGCTACTGTTCAAATGTTTTATTCATTAGGGATGCGTTAATCAAAAGTGACAGTTAAAACATTCAGAATTTTACAAAAGGGTTCTGTTTAAAGTAAATGCTGTTCAAATTAAAATTATTTTAATTGTACTTTATTGAACAAATAAATGTTAATTTGCAGCATTTTAGTTTCTAACATGCACCCAAATGGTCTTTGTCTTTCACAGGGCCGCATTTGTGCAGGAGAATCTGCTTATGTACACTAAACTTTTCCAGGGCTTCTTGAATCGAGCCATGCGCACAGACTTGGTCAATGCCAAAAATGCCCTGATGGTCTTTAGGGTCGCCAAAGTCTTTGTTCAACCAAACCTGTCAGAGATGATCCAGAAGGGTATGTGAGAAAGATTTTATGATGATTTGATATGTTGCTTCATTATGAGCAAATCATTGAGAATTGAAATCTCCAGCTGAGCAGTTGTTCTTGGAGCCAGAGCATGCCATCCTGCAACGACAGAACCGTGTCTTCCTGACACCTTCACATGGGGGCAGCTTCCTCTCTTCTCGTCAGCCAGTGGGGACAGACAGCGTCTTCAAAGTCAAAAGTCATGTTTACAGCCTGGAAGGGCAAGACTGCCAGTACAACCTGATGTTTGGTCCTGATCTACGGAAGAATGTAAGCTGACAATTAATGCTAGATCTAATTAGTGCTTTAAAAAAAAAGGATATTATAAACTAGGGCTGCACGATTTGGGGAAAAATGTCACATTGCGATTATTAAGGTCAAAATTGCGATACGATATGTAAGTGGTTTGATTCAACTTGCTTGTTATCAAGGAAAATGCACACACAGATTACTAATAATGCTGAAATCTGTATTT
>JAUMHI010000067.1:6830969-6865808 GCA_032359435.1 Enteromius unitaeniatus
GTCTTGTTACGTCCACGAATGCATTTGTTTATTTAATATAATCGCAACATTTGCTGTAATGTAATCGCATAGGCTGACATCATGATTGCGATATGATTAATCGTGCAGCACTATTATAAACCATAAGTATGTCTTTCAATTGCAGGTGCTAAAGCTCATCCAGATTATTGCCCAAGCCCGACAGACAGCTAAACGGATATCAGATCATTCCACAGAAATGGCTGCAAACAGCTCTTTTCTCTCATGGTTTGGCGTTGGCTCTTCAGATCATAACACCACCTTTACTGGAGGAGAGATGGATGATATGGGAGAGGGTGTGAAGAAAACTCACGAGTTCCTGGACAAAGCCCTGGACTACCTGTGTCAGATATTCCGGGTTAGTCTATAGCTGCGATTCAAAAGTTTGGGATTGGTTAAAGTTTGTAAGGCTCACCAAAGCTTCAATTATTTTATGAGAAATACAATAAAAACAATAATAATGTAATTTATTCCTGTGAAGCTAAAGCTGATTTTTCAGCAGCCATTACTCCAGTCTTTAGTGTCACATGATCCTTCAGAATTGTTCTGATACTCATTGTTATAGTAGAAAAGGGGATTCTTTGATGAAGAGCATTTATTTAAAAAGAGCTTTCTGACCCCGACAGCAACGCAACTGTCTCGTTGAAGGCCTAGAAATGTAGTTATGACACTGTTAAAATAGTCCATATGACATCAGTGGTTCAATCCTAATTTTATAGCTACGAGAATGTTTTATGCACATAGAAAACAAATTAACAACTTTATTCAATTTATTTCTTCTCTTCTGCGCATTAACAACAGTACCACAAATGATATCAATTTGACTATTTGTAAGGATGTTTATTACATTTCTGGGCCTTGAAAGTGTCAGTTGCTATGCAGGGTGAGAAAGCTCTTGGAGTGAAGGTCTTACAGTTTTGAAATGACATGACACCGAGAAATTAATGACAGAATGTACATTTTTGCGGGTGCTGTCACTGTAACTGTTAATGTCTTATTCAAGATTGCTTTCAAACCTCAAACTTTTCAACAGTAATTTTATATTTTGTTTTAAACCGTTAACTCTTTTACTTTTTCATTTTGTTTCATATGTTGTACAGTTGAATGCAGGGCAGCTGTCTCAGCTGATGGTCAATGTGGCATCTTTAGACAATGAAGGGGCATCTAAACAACTGCCAGACTGCATCCCGAGTGAAAATGGGCTTGTGTTAACAGACCTGGGCAGGTTGCAGGTGAGTTTTAGGGTGCCGATCTTCTTTAACATATCCATTTTGCCAATCATAACAGTAATATTCTACAAATTTTCATGTCATACTTCCCAGATTATCAATGGTCTTCGCCGATTTGAAATCGAATATCAAGGAGATCCAGAGCTTCAGCCTATCAGGAGCTATGAAAATGCTTTTTTGGTTCGACTGATGTTCCAGATCTCATCTTTTTTTAATGCAAGAGTAAGAATATCGCTTAACCTGAAATTCTGAATCTGAAATTAACCTTTATTATGTACATTAATGTATTCTTTTTCATGCGTTTCCTATAGTTTGGAGAACACATGGAGGCGCTGTGTTCCCGACAAGACCTCCTGGGCAGTATAGGAAGACACTACCTGAGCAGTTCCTCAAAAGTGGCAGAGCAACGACGGAAGAGTCCAGTGACGCGGCAGATGAGGGATTGTCCTCAGCGTGTCCGTCTCAGCCTGCGGGTTATGGCCAGCTATCGCACCCTTCTCATCCTCCTCCTGCTCTACATCCTGTTTGCACTACTGTCTTTCGGTGTTCTCTCCAGCACTGGACTCATTCTCATCGTCAGCTTTCTATATGAGCTCCTGTTGAATTTCTTTCATGAAAAACTAAAGACTCAGTAAAAGTAGATTCATGATTCCTTTTTTATATTTTATTTTTTTAATGTCAATACTAAGCTTCTAGCGACCTGTCCTCCACATGAAGGCTTTTATATACAGTATTTGCACTGCAAGTGTATTGGTACAATTACAAAAATTGAATGGGGAATGTCGTATCTAATGCACAGTGTGTGTTTTTAATCAATCAGAGGTGGTTAATCCAGCTTTTCAGTTAAGTTCATTTATAACAATGTGTTTTTGCCAATGTGACTGTCGGAACAATCCAAAGTTTGCACTTGACTGACTGCATTTCATTAAAAGGACAAAATGAATGTCTATTTCGTGTACTAGACTTCCACTGCTACAGAAACCTGAATGTTGAATGAAAACCTGAGTGAAACCTGCATCACATCCGTAGAGAATTTTACATTTAAAGAAATATTGAATTGACTTTGTTATATCCCAGCAGTATTAGAGGAAGTAGTACTGTTACTATAGCAGCCACGACCACAATATTAAAAGTTCCAGTGTGAGAGACCGAAGCGTACAGACGTACAAACAGATCAGCTTTTTCGATGACGCCGTGTAAAGGCAGGTGTAGGAATTGAGGTAAAACACGAGTTATGACGCAACGTGTTAGTGATACGTCATCTCCGTGTTTATAGGCAGTCGAGGGGGTTGTGGAGATGGAGACACGCGTAGCGTCGCTGCAGAGGAATATTGACTTCTTACAAAAGCAACACAGAGAAACTCTGGAGAAAATACATGGGGAATTGGATATTTTAAAACGGGAAAATAAAGGTAATTTTTTTTTTGTTGCCTTGTTACAGAAATAATGAAACCACTTATAAGTTCGAATGACTAAGTTCACGACAGTGTGCCTCTATTATATTTAAACTATTATATATATATATATATATATATATATATATATATCTTTTGCTTTATATAAAATAGTCCGTGTACTTTAAACAAATGTATCATTCTTATTGTATTTGACGTAATTTACTTTAAATGTGACTAAATTAATGTTGCCTGTTTGTTTGCTGTTTAGTTAAAAGCCTAGTTCACGTGGAGGGACTGTTTATGAAATACAAATGAAATTAATTTTTAAACTCCCCTGAAATCAATAGTAATCCTAATCCCTAACCCTAAACCTACCAATACCAGGGGAGTCATAATCTGGCAGGGGTCAAAATTCGGCACTACACCTGGTAGGTCTCCGTTCACTTTTACTGTTAGCAAATTTACAATGAAAGTGAATCAGCTCTTTTTCAGTGAAAGAAAAAAAATTGCAGATTTGGAGCAACACCAGAGAGTAAATAATACCAGAATGCGCATTTTGAGGTTTAAGGGTGTATCGGAGCTGATACTCTAGTCTAGTACAGGTTGCCTGGTGACGTTGAGTTACTGAATGAGGAAAATGAAAGAATGGTGTTTGTAGCCTCGGTGGGTGGCAAAGTATCAGTTTACTCACACAAACATTTTGGTGTTTTGTTTCTGACTGGGTTGTTTTGCTTACAATACGTGACAGAAACACACCAGTTTGGAATAGTTTCATGATGTTTTGTATTTATAATTACTGTTAATATTTCCTGCAAACCATTAAATATACCATAACATTAAAAGCATTATATTTATAATATGCTTGTTTTTTCAACTTTCTATTCGTCCAAAAAAAAAAGTTTCTTGAATAGCAAATCAGCATATTAGAATCCTTTCTGGAGGGTCTAGTAATGATGCTGATAATTTAGCTTTGATCAACGAAATAAATGATATTTTAAAATATATTTAATTTGGAAATATATTTTACATTATTACTGCTTTTGAATCAAATAAATGCTTGATAAGTAAAAAACATTAAAAATCTTGCTGTTCAAAAACGTTTAAATGATATGGATATGATGAAGAGCAACAATTTTTAAAAAAAATACAAATATATATATATTTATAATGTGTAATAATGAATATGGAAATCAAAAAAGACAACAATATCAAACATTTGCATACATAATCGTACATCATTCTCTATTGTGTTTTTCTAATGAAATTATGTTATTACAGAGCTGCAGTATAAGCTGATAATGGAGCTTCCAAAGGCGAGCAGTAAAGGTTGAGTGATACTTCTCAAACAAAACCATTTGGACAGGTTTAGTATTGGTACATGTTTAACTTGCACCAAAATTGCATGACAGGATCCAGCCGGAGAATCTGTAAGCATACAGACAGCAAAAAGTTCCAGACAGACAGAAAGAACTATCTGGAACAGCCTTTAGAGGAAACCTGCTCACCACAAGCCACAGAGATCAGGTGCTTACAAAACTACATTAAAGATTTTATTAATGTAATTTAACCAAATATTATTTTTAAAATATAATTATTATTCAATAACAGTATTATTACAAAGAATGGGATACATAAACTAGTAACATTCTTCTTAAACTTACAGCAGTCATTTACAATGTAGAGAAACCAGAACAAATTCCCTCACAGCCAACAGAATAGACAATCCCTCAGAAGCCAAAGCAGGGTTCATCACTTCTCTACAGCCCCTGATGATCCAGTGCAGTCCATCTCAAGCCCCTCGACCTCCCACCCTACAGGAATGTGAGGTCATCATACGCCAGCTGTACCACGCCAACAGCCTCCAGTCCCAGGAGGTGAGATCATATTTTTCTTAATGCCTTTCAACATATTACATAATCCATTTTAATTTGTCTACTCTCAGATCCAACGCGTTAAAGCCGTTCTCAAAGACATCGTATTCAACAAGAAAATAACTTCAGAGAATTACATTTTGACCAAGGCTTATCTTGCTGATGGTAAAAGGTAATTTCATTTTTCTTCACTTTATCTCACCCTAAAATCAAAGACGACACACGTCAACTTTTTAAGGTGGATCAAATTGTCCTAAAACATAGACAAGAACGCATTTTTGTTCTAAGAACAACTTTTTGATCCACTTCAAATGTTGACTAGTATATAGATATTCCCATTATTTTCGAATGATTACGTTTAGGTTTTATTGTAAACATACATTAATGTAATGGTGTACAACGTATTTACTTTAAATTACAAAAACAATAAATAAAATATAAATACTTGTATCTATCTCTAAAATGTCTTACTTTATGGTAAAAAGATAACAATGACTTTGAGCAAAAATGATATAATTTTCCGATATATATCCAGATGGCCCGTTACCCTTTACCTTCATTTTTTGGCAGAATCGCTGACGAATCGGACACATTTCCTCAGCTTTCTCTCCAAACACTGCCTAAAGGACTGTAAGTCATTGCTTGTAAATATCTCTATATAACACATAGTTTCCAACCTGACCAACATAAACAGTTCAGTTTAGGAGATATGAACCTTTGCTCTGTTATTATTTGAACAGACCTGTATCTCAGGGTAGTAAAGCAGAGAAAGTGATCCTCCCTGCCCTCAAACACCCCAACAACAACATAGCAGACAGACACAGGAGGACTCAGGCTGTGCAGAGACGTCGTCTACAGAGGACTATGCGCTGAAGGACCATTCACATGTGGTTACATGACAACACATTTCAAAGTGAAACAGCAGTTTAAATGTCTTTATTATTGAAGCAATGCACACAATTAAGGCCTTAGTGTACTGGACTAAACAAAACAGATGATAATTCATGTAAATAAAAAAAGACAAAGAAAGTATTAATATATTGCCATCATTCCATAGAGGTGCGAGGATTATACTGGGCTGATAGTGCAGATGGGAATACATTCTAAGCAGCTGAAAGGCAAGCCTGCCTCACGCTTTGAGCCCAGGTGTTAAGCAGCGCCGTCACAGAGTGCTTGTCAGGAAGCTGAAGGAGTTTAGAGGTCATGTTCTTATGCACACTCTGCAAGAAGGGGTTGGCCTCTGAGGAACAGAGAGAGGAAGGTAAGGAAATAATGAGTTAATGCGTGGATTTCTGTTTAAATTGGGAGCTTTAGTGTGTTCGCATTTTAAAGGCAGCCCAAGATTGCATGGTGACATTTAATGCACGAATCAGGCTTAGACTCACCATACTGCTGACCGTCATCTTCCCAGTGTGGGCTCTGATCGGGGTAGTCCGCTGGAATACTCAGCTGAAGAGGGGGAACACTGGGAAGATTTTTATCATCTGGACAGAGACGATAGCAGGAGTGAATAGTCCATTTTGTTTACATATAAAGGGCGTATGTAGGGGACACTGGGCCTGAACTGACCTAGTTTACATATGAGATGCACCGTTCCGTTGTTGCTGCAAAAAGATGGGTCCAGATTGACCAGGAATTTAGAATGAAGACGAGCCACCTCCCCTTGAAGTATGTTAGGGATGGTCTGGCGCTCGTCATCCTCCAGCTTCCGTTTACGGGAAGGAATTGAGGGACTCCTGGAATTAAAGATGATGTATTTGAATGTTTAAATTTAGAAGTTAAGGCTGGATGGTATATGCCCACCATGCATTGCTTTTCATTCTTAAACTAAAAACTTCATATATTGTTAAATGTTCAAAGAGGTTATTAAAAAAAGCATTTTAAGTAAATACATGGCTATGTAATATAACATGACTACATGTTACTTTATTATTAAATTTCCTATAATTGTGATAAAACATTCAGAATAGAGATCATCATTTGAAAGTTTTTAGTCATTTAATCAAGTGACAGTAAAGACATTTACAATGTTAAGGTTTTATTCATCAAAGAATCTGTATAAAACTGTATCAATGTTCCTATAAAAAAAATTATGAGAAGCACCACTGCTTTCAACATGAAAGGTTAAAATAAGAAATGTTTCTCAAGCATTATTATAATATATTAGAATCATTTCTAAAGGATCATGTGACACTGAAGACAATTAAGCTGTCAAAGAAATTACATTTTAAAATATACTAGTTATATAAATAAGTTATTTATATAATATATAATAAAAGAAACATTCAAAAACATCTGAAAGGTAGTGTTCATTATATACCACAAAAGCAATGTATTAATGATTCATGGTGTGGGTCTGTTATTTGTACAGTTTTACATTAAGAAAGATAACCGACTTAAATGGGAGAAAATATATTTTTCTCAGCTGTTAATCTTACGTGATTTGAGGTCCATGAATTGCTGTCATAGCAGGAGCAAACGTGCGGTAAAGTGAATGGTTGAAAACCGGGGAGCGGATGTTGGCCAAGACAGCATCCAGCAGCGGCTGGCACAGGTACTGCTTTTTGGTAGAAGGCACTGGCGGAGGGGGAGGAGTCGGCTGCAAACCCAAACCAGACGTCATTGTAGAAACTGGTTGAACGATACAACTTAACCTTGACTCCCTAAAGTTACTTACCACTGCCATGTCATTCTTTAGTTTCTCCAATGCTATTTCACACTTTTGTAGTGTTTTAAGTGGACATCTAGTGGAGGACAGCAATAACACAACCTTAAATCACAAGACAAAGATCTGACACTGGAGACAATATTCAGTATCTCTGGATTCTTACCTCGTGTTGGGGTCAGTCAAAATGTTGAGCAAACTTTTCATTTTGCTCAAATCCTTCTTCCTATCTGTAAAGACCATAAATAAACCATGAACTTTTAAGATCCACACTGAAAAAGAAATCTGCGTCAGAAGAGATCTCCAGTACCTTCATTTTTGTCTATTTTGTTAATCATCCTGCGTAGCGGCTCAATATATTTTGACAGCTGCTTCAGTTTGTCCATGTAAAGCTGGTCCTCAGATTGTGAGGCCCCTGCTGGGCTCATCACAGAGTTTGGATTGCCTGTAATGCAAAAAACAAATGAATTAAATTACGGTTGTAAACAAGATTTACTTATCACTGTTGGTCAGAATAAGTATTTTTGTATCTAATTAAATACTGTGCAGAAGTCTTAGGCCACTAGTATTTTCACCAACAAAAAATAGTTTTAAGTGGGTTATTTCTATCTTTTGCGGTAGCGTGTCAGTTGGAAATATCAGTTTTCCAAACATTATTTTTGTCATTGATTATAATAATGCAGGCAGATTATTGTCTGCTCAAGGAGTCTGACAACAGCCAGTGCTCCACACAGAGATCTGATCTGATTATCATCAGTCTGTCTGGAATCACATGAAGTAACAGAACAAACTGAGACAGACTCAATCCAGAAGAACTGTGGCAACATCTCCAAGATGAAGAAAAGAAATCTACCTGAAAAACTATGGACTAAGTGTCCCTCTGAACAGAAGCGGTTTTAACAAAAGCTGTAATACCAAATATTTGATTTAGTTAATAGAAGTTAATTGATAAATTAAATGTATTTATGGCATTCTTTTTGAAAGCATCCTCAATTTACAGCATTTGTACACGAGTGTCTAAAACTCTGAACAGTACTGTAGCTTTCCAGGTAGGTTTTTTTTCTTCATCTTGGAGACGTTGCCACAGTGTCCACAGTATATATATATACACACACACACACACACACACACACTCAAATATTTTATGAGTATAACAAGAAAGCTTATATGTACCTGGTGTATTGAGAGGTCCTGGTGAAGGTACCTGGAGGGGGTAACTGCGTGAAGATGCAGGACTCTGGGACGGCTGAGGAGAGGGACTGGGTTGGAAACCTCCAGGAGAAGGGGTTGGACCAGAGCTAGAGTGAAAAAGGTTTAATTAACCTTTTGTATTTATGCCAATACAATAGAAAACCTGAACTATTATTTCACGATACCTGACAGAGTTGGGCTGAGAGGAAGGAGGCTGGGGGGATGGCTGAGGCTGGGGGGGAGGAGGCATCGGCTGGGGCGTCTGCACCTGAACTGAGGAGGGTGATGGCATCATTTGTTGACCCTTTGAAGAAGTTAGAAGAGAGGAAAATGAAAATTCATTCAAAGTAGTCACACGAGTGGAGGAAAGCTGGCACTGCACTGGTGAAGCCAGTTACCTAGAGATAACAGACATACAGTGAAAATTAGCTTGCTTCTGACTCTACAGCACCAGTAGATGGCGCTATAAAACCAGTAGACGCTTACTTCCAATTAGCTCCCTGGCACTTTGAGAGAATAACAAAATCCAGTCCACTTACCTGTGCCACACACTTTTCATTTTAATTTTCAAGCTGCCCTAAGTGCTTCTGGGTCATTTCTGACTAAATGTTTCTGATTGTGAAACTAGTTGGTGGTGGGGGGGTAAAGAGAGGCAGGTTGAGTGTGGATTATGGGCAGCCTTCGCTCTAGTGTAAAGCCACAGACGTATACACCCACTGGGATGCAGCGCTGAGACCCAGCACTCAGCCCTGCGGTAAATACCTGTGGCATTTGCTGTCCTCCAATGGCAACGGGGTTTTGAGGAATGGCAGAGTTCAGGGTGGCGCGGGGCAACCGGGGTGGAATTTGCATCCCAGGACGGGGCATCATCTTTGAGGAGGACAGAGGGGACAACAGACATGTCACAAGCAAAACAATAAATGCAGTGCATCAGCGGACATGAGGAAGCACATGCAAGAATGCAAACAGAAATAGATTCGACAGGTTTGCAAGCACAGATGCACACAGTCACATACAACGAGGCTCTCCAAAAATAAAACGATTAGGCAATATAGTGAGCTTCCTCTCATTCCTCTAGAGCATGTAAAAGAAAATCCTGGGTTCAATACAACTTAAGCTCAACTGACAGCACTTGTGACATTATGATCACTTCTGCAAAACTAGTCCTTTTCACCAAAGAAATAAAAAGCTTTTTTAAATAAAGTTACACTGCCAGCTGAGCTTAAATTGTACTGAACCTAAAATATTTCTTTCTCAAGACAAGCAACAGGCCAGTGGATTTCATGCTGTCTTTTCATCTACCACAACCATGCGAGGCAAGAAAAGATGCAATGGGTGCTTCTGCATCTCCAACAAGCCTTTCTACTGTAAATTAAAGCTGTGGTTGAGCTTTCCATCTACTAATGGCTTTCAGAAAGGTCAAATATTGTGTGGATGCTATGCAACCATCAATATCTTCCTTCAAATACATTCAGGGAATCATTTTAAGGCCCAAAGGACAATATTAGGAGTATGTTAGCAATTGCTGCAAACCATAATTTACACAGCTTTTATGCATTTATTAGGTGCATGCAGAAAGTGCTTGTAGGTTCAAGATAGCAAGCATGCAATCAGGCTGTTAGCTGCACATTCACGCATAATGCAAATGAGATTAAAAAACTAATGCTACTCAAACTGACTGCTCTGCTGGATTTCACAGCTCTGCAATAGAATAGAGATTTCCATCTCTAGATTTGGTATAAACTATGGCCACACATACGGGACAAGGTGAATGAAAGCAACATGAAGCAAAATGTTATCTTCCGCTGAATGCTCTCAGATGGGAGGGTCACTTGAGGGAGAGATCTGACTAAATGTATTTGAGAAAGTAAGACAAGCAGCTAGTTCAGCTTATATATGGGTAAAAACTGGATGTGCATATATACCTATTAGTGGCAATGCTAACTATAGAGGAAATAACTTCCAGAATGCATTTGTAGCAAGATGTGTTGGGCATATGTTCAATGAGATTGCCTGTAGAACTACGCTTTCAGCAGTAAGATTTTTTTGTATCAGAGTCAGTATCAACCTGTATCCTTTTAAATTAAATTAAAATTAAACACTCATCCCCCCCCACACACATAAAGTTTTTGTTTACATAATACATGTACTGTGTTTTTTATTATACATATATATTGCCAAGTAACACTCCTTGAAGCAACCACAATAATGTGATATTTAGGCCGAGGTAAAAACCTGATAAAAGTAACATTTTTCACTTTATTTTTTATTTGATAAAATCACTGAAGTATTTTTTTTCCTCATTAATGTACACACAGTACCCCATAGTGACAGAAACACACAGAATTGTTGACATTTTGATTTCTTAAATAAAAATAAAAAAAACTGAAATATCACATGGTCCACTCATGCTGTGACACTCATATATTTAACTCAGTGCTGTCCATTTCTTCTGATCATCCTTGAGATGGTTCTACACATAGACATATAAATACGTAGACGCCTCATTGGCCAATCGACCACATGTGAGGTAACCATGTTGGTCCAGGCAACACTCCTTAACTGTAGTATCGGGACAGAAGAAAATGTTTGAGGATCTACAGACCGTTGCGCATAAATAAAAACAGATTTACAGATTACCTTTCACCTGTAAGACTGAACAGTTGTTTATAGTGTTTTTGGTCATTATGTTGCCAGCCTAATTAGCCAGCGGTGTATACGTTTAATAACTATGGCGATATTTCTAGTTAGCTGTGAGAGCTGAACTTTTAAATGGATTCTTACTAAGTTTTAACCTTTAGTTGTAATTCATATCATTAAGTAAATTAAAGCTAAAGCATCTCTCTTTAATTTCACTACTCATTTACAAAGATACTTTGAAGGATTAGAAGGATTTGACAGCTTATCATAAATCTGGACTGATTATATATATTTCTTCTTTTTCAACCAGTTGCAAACAGGAGCACACAAGCCTTAAAGAAATCTGAAGAAAGCCAGTTCTGCATTTCCAAGAAACAATACTACCACAGCCTTTTCACTATTAATTTAATTTCCTTTTTAATCTACTATGTTTATTCTTCTTTATTTATTCTGTATTATTCCATCTTTGATAACATTCTATTTGCTATTATTTATCCATTGTTATTCATTTATATGGTATTGTACATATAATTGTTGCCATTATAAATCTATTATATCACTTGTGTTATTGTACTGTTGTACAGTATTTTATTACATTACTACAGCTTGTACTATATACTTTTTATCATCACATATCACTTTTACTATTTTACTGGATCCATAAAGGATTATCAATTAGCTACATTGGTGTTTGTTGTGGAGTTTATATCTAGAGTGTCATGCAAATAGGAAGCAGACTAGCAGACTGTCACTGTTTGATTTGTATTCAATGATTGTATTTAATTTTTTTAATGATGGAAAATTATTAGTACTTAAAAGGTGTATTATTTAGATTTTTTCCCCAGTATTTCAAGGGAACCTGTGTTCTGACCTGAGGCACAAGGCTAAAATGTTGGGGCAGAGAATTTTTTTTTTTTTAAACTTAATTTAAAAATGTTCATTACAATGACATTACATGTATATATTACAGTTATACTAGCCTACATTAATGATATAACTGTTAACAAACAAAATCAGCCAAGTCAACAGGAGTGCGTTTTCTTCATTTCTTAAAAATAACGATTTTCCTGTCTGAATAATTAACTGGAGTTATTTTTAAGTCCATGCATATCACAAACCACTGAAATCGGCTGGTAAATGTAAACGTTATCGTGATTTGACCCAAAAAACGCAGCTCCTCCATTCACCGACATTTGTTTTTAAAGCAGTCTTGCCTGGAGAAAGAAGTTAAGAAGAGATCACTGTGGCTGAGCTCCAGAGATGCAGTCAGGAGATGGGAGAAAGTTGTAGAAAGTCAACGATCACTGCAGCCCTCCACCAGTCAGGGCTTTATGGCAGAGTGGCCCGACAAACGCATAAAAGCCTGCATGTAGTTTGCTAAAAAGCACTGTAAGGACTCCAAGATGGTGAGAAATAAGATTCTCTGGTTTGATGAGACCAAGATAGATTTAATTCTAAAGCAGTATGTGTGGAGAAACCAGGCACCGCTCATCACCTGTTCAATACAGTCCCAACAGTGAAGCATGGTGGTGGCAGCATCCTGCTGTGGGGGTGTTTTTCAGCTGCAGGGACAGGACAATGAAGTACAGAGATATCCTGGACCAAAACCTTCTCTAGAGTGCTCAGGACCTCAGACTGGGCCGAAGGTTTACCTTACAACAAGACAATGACCCTAAGCACACAGCTAGAATAACAAAGGAGTAGCTTCACAACAACTCTTGAATGGCCCAGCCAGAGCCCTGACTTAAACCCAATTCAGCATCTCTGGAGAGACCTAAAAATGGCTATCCACCAACGTTTACCATCCAACCTGACAGAACTGGAGAGGATCCCCAAATCCAGGTGTGAAAAACTTGTTGCATCTTTCCCAGAAAGACTCATGGCTGTTTTAGAACAAAAGGGTGCTTCTATTAAACACTGAGCAAAGGGTCTGAATACTTTTTTTTTCTTTTTTAATAAAACAAAAATGTCAACAATTCTGTGTTGTTCTGTCAATATAGGGTGCTGTATGTACATTAATGAGGAAAAAAAATGAACTTAAATGATTTTAGAAAATGGCTGCAATATAACAAAGATTGAAAAATTTAAGGGGGTCTGAATACTTTCTGTACCCACTGTATGTATGTTGCCGCACCAGAACGCGATTGTAACCGGGAATCCCCCGTGAAAAGCAATTGTGCAAAGTTTGAGTAGCAATTGTCGTGAAAACCTGGCAACCCTGATATAAATACACATGCATACAGTACATCTTTTGAAAATATTTACGTGTATACATATATAATTATATTATTATATTTAACTTTATATATAAATATGTTTAACTTATAGACAAGGCACGTGTTTCAGTAAACACTCAACAAAATGTAAACTAATATATGTATATATGATTAAAAACTTCTTGCTAAAAAACCTTAAAAACATAGGGGTTTGAAGGGTAGTGGCAAAAATTGGTAAAGATTTACAAAAACAATTCACTAGCTTTTGAGGCCTGCACTGTGATCCTTAAATAGAGTGTTTTTATGTCATTAATTATTTTTTCAAACGTGCCTGATAGGATTAATTTGAACTATGAAATATTGTTACATTTTAGTGGGTGTCTTATGTCAATCGTAATAAAAATGGAAAAAAAAACAAGACAGACAAAACAAATTATTAAACACTAGACATTCTAATGTATGGAGAAAAAAGCTGTGTTCATCATATAGTTTTAAGCCTGACCCATATTTTATGTATATTGACCAGAGAACAAAGGTCACTGCTGTGGCCAACAACTAAACCTCTGTTGACAAAAATAATATTGATGTATAATCCTTGGGTTGTTATTAGGACATGTGCAGTTCACTACGGCCCACCACCAGGCAAGGAATTGTTTTGACATTCAAAAGAAATTCAAGTGTTGATTTTGGTAGCATGCAATCACTCCACCCTTAGTCTTTTATCTCAGTCCTCACCACAGCTTGTACTGTGCTTACCTGGCCAGGGACTGCACCGAGCTGGACTGCCTGTTGGACCTGTTGAGCCTGTTGTTGTTGTTGCTGCTGTTGCTGTTGCTGCTGCTGCTGCTGCTGTTGCTGTTGTTGTTGTTGTTGTTGTTGTTGTTGTTGTTGTTGCTGCTGCTGCAATGCTCTCGCCTGCTTGTGTAAACGCAAGCAAACAGGATGGATATTTAAGACACTGAAACCGCCAGGTGTAATAAGCATTTAATTTTTTTACTATTTCAACCAAGACAAACATCTGTGATCTAATTATTTGCAGTTTGCAGAGATTTACCTGCATCACCTGCTGTATCTTCAGCTGCTGTTGGGTGAGTGAGCTGATTGGTTGATGCTGTCCAGGAGCCATTTGTGCTAATGACTGGGGCACCATGACTTGTTGCTGCTGTGAGTGAGGGGGCATCTGACCTGCCACTCCCTGAGCCTGGACCTGGGCTTGACCTTGAGCTTGGACCTGCGCTTGGACCTGGGCTTGGAGCTGCTGCTGCTGCATTTGGGCTTGGGCTTGAGCTTGGGCTTGGGCTTGGGCTTGGGCTTGGGCTTGAGCCTGCGCCTGAGCTTGAGCTTGAGCCTGTGCCTGTGCCTGAGCTTGAGCCTGTGCCTGTGCCTGAGCTTGTGCCTGTGCTTGAGCCTGAGCCTGAGCCTGAGCTTGAGCCTGAGCTTGAGCTTGAGCATGAACCTGTTGTTGGTGCAGTTGTTGTTGCTGCTGTTGCATTTGCTGCATTTGGGCTAACTGCTGCTGCTGCATTCTTGTTTGGTGCAACTGGAGACAGGGAAACACTTAATGAGAAATAAAACATCACCAAAGAAACTCAGTTTCCATTAGGGTTGGGTATGTTAATCAATTTGATTCCAATTCACAAACTATGATCCCTTTACTAATACTGTGAACTCTACAGGGAATAGTGTCATTTGGTACATTACTATAGTATTAAAAGGTTAAAACTAATATCAGTCTCCAAAATCAATAGAGAATATGTTGAACATGCTGTCTTACAGAAATTAAAGAAAAGAAAAGTAAACTAACACTCACGCAGTATGCAATCAATCACCACAACTATTTAAGTGGAGCAAACATTAATCTTTCCATTCTCCATTACCTGGTTCTGTTGTTGCTGCTGATTCTGGGCCTGCTGCTGTTGTTGATTCTGATGCTGCATTTGTTGATTCTGATGGTGCTGCCTTATCTGTTGGAACTGCATGGCATTCGGCTGCATAGCTGCTGGCTGCTGAGGCTGCATGGCTGCCTGTTGCTGCGACTGAAACTGCTGAAATTGAATGGACTGCTGCTGTTGCATCATCGGCATCTGCCCGGCAGCACCTGCTGAGATTGATATTGCGTCACAGGCAAGGTAAGGTATGGGAATTACAAATGAGATTACTAAAATCACAGTTTCTCTAATCAGTTGACAACCATTGCACTTACCAGCCTGCTGGCCTCCTTGCATGGCATGTTGACCCATTTGCATTTGCATTGGCCCCATACCACCCATTTGTGCACCAGGAGGCCGTGGTCCGATGCCAATAACTCCAGGACCACCTCCACCCACTCCTGGTATACTCTGCAGGGCATTCATGGGGTCTAAAAATAAATGGTAATACCTTAAAATTTGGCAGAAAAGTAACACTTATGGTTTAAATGTGTGCATAAGAAGACCTAAAATGGCTCTTTAAATTAACCAGTCCTACCTTGTGACTTTTTATCTGCAATGAAAAAAAACTTATCAATACACTGTCTACATACAAACATCACAAAAATATGTTAACAATGGAAACATAGTATACTGGCTACTTACGAATGTCTCTAAAATGAATTATCAGTCTCGCAACTAAAGACAAATACTCCTCCTGTTAAAAAAAAAAAAAAAGAATAGTATACTTATTGCACTTTTAACAATCACATACTAACAAATATTTTCTGTTGGAGTGTAGCATGCATATTTAAAAAAAATACTTACTCTGGTCTTTGCCTTGATAAAAACATGGTTCTCCATGTCCGTACTGGACTTTGCGTGAGCAGTTCCTGCTTTTCTCATGGCTTCATCTCTGCAAGATTATAAAGCAGAAGTCTAATACGTTTTATCGCAACTGATACACAACAAAAAAAGAACTGCTACTTAACTGACTATTAATCATTTAAAAAAACATTAAGATCATGAGCACTATTAGAGGAGCTGTTTTTTTTTATTTAGTGCAACAAAGAAACATTTACTAGTAAAAAGATAAAAATATTTAAAGAGAGTTCCAGAGTTTCTGGAAATAAGCGTGTTGTTAACATATAAGTATTACTCTATACAACAGTCTTACAAGATTTGATGTTCTTTAAATTTGCTCAGATATATCAACATGCTGCCATATATCAATTCCTTTACAGAAAAATATTAGAAAAGACCATTCAAAACACTGCAATAAACACAACTTTCTAATTCTTTCTTCAAAGTGATGACAAAATGAGTATTTGAGTGACTATTAGATGAGTAAATTGTGACCCTTAAGTAACAAATCTCAAGATAAATTTATTATCTTAATTTCTTGTTTGTTTTTTTGCTCACGACATCTATAAACACCTATATCTGCAGCCTGTATCGCTTGTACATATTTGGACCGATATTTAATGATGCTAACTTTATATTAGCTAGCCGAATAGCTAAACAAGCTCAAAACAACATAAAAAATCTCATCTCATTTAATAAACAGAATACCGTGATTATATGTATACCATATATAACTACACATACGTTTATAATTGAGGGTTTCCACTGTGCTTAACAGATGTGCTTATATCACTTCCGAGCATCCGCTGGTTAGCAGCTAACTAGTTAGCAGCACTCTGTTGTTTCCAAAATGCGCTCATATAAAACATAAAGAAAAAATTGTACACTTACATTTGGGCCACTACTTTCTGTCGAAAGGCTGGACTCCTCCAATCACTATCAGGACCGGGGACTTCCATAACTGATATAGCTGAACAACGTTGAACAAGCTCGAGTTAGCGTCTAGCGATGTCCGAATCGTGAATGTATCACTTTACCGAGTCGAATCTTTTCAATGAATCAATTGAAGCCGCCCACAAAACGAGGAGATCTCGTCTGAACGATTCGCTCAAGAATCTTACTGTACTGTCAGTACTGAAACTAATTGTTTATCAGTTTTATTACATATACAGCAGAGTCCGCTGTAAAATAAAAATAAATAGATAAATAAAAAGTGCATTTTATTAAACGCTACTTAAATTAGAGATAGATAGAGACAGAGATATGCTTGAAATGAATTCGTTTTTGTTATGTGAATGAAATTTATGACTGGCTGCAATAATATGAACTAGTACACAATAAATGTCAATAAACACTCTTTACAGAAAGCAATGTTTGATTTGAAACGGTTCTTTGAAATGAATTGTTTAGAAGGACTGATTGGCAGAAATGGGCCTGGCTTAGGCTATGCACCACCTACAATCTCGATGCTTATGTTTGTGCACATAAGTGTACACTTTCGAGTGCAGACACGTAGTTTTAGCATGAGATTTAGTATGAGAAAATAATTTTATTAGTATTTCGATGTAGTTTCATCTTTGTATATTGTTTTTATTTTATTTAAGTGACAATTATGTGTGTGTGTGTGTGTGTTTTGTCAGTTTATTTTATTTGTAATATAGTTTTTATTATTTTTCATCATATTTTAAACATTTCAAGTAAAATATCAGGTATTTGCACAAATTTGAAAATAAAAATTGGTTATAAAATAGTTAATCACTGAATTACTTACTTTTATTTTCATTTTCAGATAAGCTTTAGCACTGGGGTGTGGTTATTAGGCAGACAAGCCATGGGTGACATGTCAAATAAAAAACTATTTCCTTCCGCATTTTTCACACATGGTTGACGCTTGGCTTCTTGTCTAAAGACCTCGGTATTTTTGCATACTGTAGTATTATTCTCTTGTCATTTGGTGACCATGATCAGTAACACTGAATGTTAATTCAGGCTACTGAAAAATCTTGATGACAAAGTTTGAGTAGCATGTCAGTACCCCTTACTGGATCTGGGCCTTTTAACACATTTTACAATGTGTACTTAAAAAAAAAAAAAAAACTTGACAAACCACTGCCACTTTATGTAAGCCAAATTAGCCAAGGATACTGATGGTATTTTTTGCACTGATGCTTGTTTTTGCCTGAACAATGGGCACATCTTTGCAAAGGATGTGATGTAATAATGCAACACTGTGAGAGTGTGACTACTGATGATTCAGTATCCTCTAGTTTTAAAAGGAATTAAAGATTCAGCGTATGTGTGTAATATTCAAAAATGTGTGCGTTAATTCATGCAAAAGCTAGTCCACAGGTTTTATAGGGCCTTAACCAGGTTCACTAGTTTTAAGGTATTTTGAATTTGTTTGATCTTAGACACTTCTGGCAAACAATAGTTAATAAAAGCCTTGTGCCTTCTGACCTACTTTTTGTGCTTGGCGTGTGTACTTGAGCTCTGTCCATACTGATTAATTCTCACCTTGCAGTAAGTGTTAGAAGGTTTCTCTTTTGATAATGTCAAACCAATTTGTTGCACCACTGATCCAAGGAAAGATTTCTAGACTTGGAAATGCAAGACATTATGAAATAAATCTGAATCTATTAACATTCAAGACTTGAGGTGACAGTGTTGCCAGGCATTGCACAATTTGGGGTTTCATCCGGCACTGCAACAATAAAGAGCTATAATAAAGGTTTAATAAAGGAAGACTAGGCAATAATCCTTGAATTTGGCAATCGTGTAAGATTATTCAGAATAATTGCTGTTTCTTTTTTGTATGTAGGTTCTGGATGATCAAGTGTCTGAATATAATCTTCTCTTTTATGCTGACTTGACGTTGCTAGTGCAGCCTGGGATTAACAATTTAGGAAATGCAACATAATCCTTTTTTTCTTATCCTGGGGTGTACTTGAATCTGTTCAAACCGTAATTATGATTAGCATCCGTACCAATGCACAATAACGTTCAAAACAAGAACAAAATACATTTCCACTATCTGTATCATACTGTAATATACATCAAAACTCGTGCATGCACACATTTATCTACCCTCACATTCACATGTAAATATATCCAGTGTGTCCATACATATATGCATCTCCTACTTTTGTCGTGTAAAACAACTATAAACATATAAGGAGTGATTTTTCTTTACATCAACATTTTTAAATTACAGAATAAAATCAGGTATTTGAGATGCTGCGTATTTGGTCCATATTTCCCAATGTAAAAAAATGTTCTTTGTTTTGATTTACAAATGCTGTTATTTTCTCCATTTTATATATGTCCATTATGATTTCCATGCATGCATTTAGAGTAAGGCTCTCCTGTGACAATCATTTGTTTGTAAAACTCTTTTTAACAGCCACCAACAGTATATTCATTAAATATTTATCTTTTTTTAACCATTCTTGAGGTATACATCCAAAAAATAACATTTAAATGATAAAGGGTATCACACATTTAAAGATATCTTGTAAAGCATTGTGTACTCCTTTCCAGTAGCCCTTAATGATGCAATCCTAAAAATATGGGAATGGTTGGCATTGTGATTTCCACATTTTCTCCAACATATTGAGGATTATTCTTCATCTTCAATAATTCTTCATCTTTGTATTAACAAAATGTGGCATCTGTAAGTATCTATAAAAATCTTATGTTTTATAAAAAAAAAGTGTTCCTCTTTAAGTTCTTCAAAGCTGGCTATTATCTTCAATTATATATAACTGTTATCCCCTTATCTATCCAATCCTTGAATCGAGTATCAAGTCTGTTTGATGTAAACTGAGTCACATGCCAGCCATTTAAGAGGTATTACTTCTTGCTGGAAATGGAATGATTTCCATGCATTAAGAGTACAATTTACCCATGAGTTATCAATTGCCTTAATGTGCTCTTGTAAATTATTATCAGCCAGTGTATTGGAATCAGACCTATTTTCTGTTCCATGTTTTTCCATTGGGCCTCGTACAGTGGATTGCACCAACGTATTCTGGCTGCCATTTAAGCTGCCAAGTAATTTGAGGGAAGGTAACCCCCACCTTTCAAACCAAAAAACCCATTAAAATCTGATTTAATCCTTCTAACTTTTAACTAAATACAGTAAACTTAAAAAAATTTTGGCTACAAATAGGTTACTTAAAAGGCCCACACTAAATATTCATAATTTTATTTAAGTGGGCTCTTAAAAATAAAGGTTCCAAAAGGGTGTTTTGGCAGTGAAGCCATAGAACTTTTTTGGATTCCCAAAAGAACCTTGAAAAGTTTCTAAAAGAACCATTTTAAAGAAAAATAAATGTAAAAAATGAATCTATACACAACCTTTTCTGCGTTTGGAAAGTTCCTTGGATGTTCAAGGTTCTTCAAGCAACCACTGATGCCAATAAAGAAGCTTTAAGAGTGTAATGAAAAAAGTACTTTTACAACTCAACTTCCATGTCAACAACAGGTCTCTACACGAGATCTAGGCCATCCAAAATTTAACCACAACTATAACACATAGCGTCTACATTATCATGCACACGAGGCTACACAATCTCGTAGTCAGTGTCTTATAGTCCTCCTTGTCCGCGGTTCAGACCATTTGAAATGCCGCGCCTCTGCACGTCACGCATTTTAGTCTTCCTTTAAAGTAGCAGCCGCCCGAGGCGTTCAGACAGGCCCGCAGCGCGCGCAGATCCGCCCTCCAGACGCCATTTCTCGGACGGTGTGGGGAGTCGAAGCAGCTTTTACACCAATCCTGGGAAGGAACAGAAAACACAACAAAAAGAAATTTTAAGAGTCCTCTCGGTCGTCTTGTGGCGTGGCAGCGTCGCGCCTCGTATAGGGGAGCGCCGCCCGAGGAGGGAAACTTTCTCTTGCCAGATTATTCTCAATTCGTTGTGTGAAGACGTGTTGCGGGCCGCCATTTTTGTTACAGCCTTCGAAGTCTGTTGGGAGTCTAAATAAGAGACAAAACTCTTCCGTACTTTGGCGTAATACACGAAGAAGGACTCGTTGTTGGACCCGACCGACATACGTCGCCTTGAATCATGCAGAGCGATTTATTAACACACGGCGTCGTTTGCCTCATCTTAAACGGACTGTGATTGAGGACGGCTAGCTGGCTAACGCTTTATATCGTCTCATAAGCTGCAGCTAACGCTACTTTCACGGAAGAGAGAGCGGAAAGGGGAACTTTAATTGTAATTACACGTTTTTTGGTTCGTTGTGGACTTTTGTAGTTTAAAGCTGTCCTGAGCCCGTCGTGATTCTCGTGTTGGTGGAAATTTAGCGATGCATCAAAGTTGGTTGACGCCAGTCGCAGCCTGTCTGGTCAAACGTCAGGTTGCGGTTCAGTAGGACTGACGGATCAAGAAGTGTGTGCTTTCTTGTACGAATAGGCGTTTGTTGTTTTAATTTATTGATTATTTCTGGTTTCTTTTTCGAACTGATCCGCCACAGTTGTATTTTGAACAAACATGTCGTCTGCACGGTTCGACTCCTCGGACCGAACCAGCTGGTATTTCGGGCCGGTTTCGAGACAGGAGGCGCAGAATAGGCTTCAGGGACAGAGGCACGGGATGTTTTTGGTCCGAGATTCATCCACCTGTCCTGGTGATTATGTACTGTCAGTGTCCGAAAACTCCAAAGTTTCTCACTATATCATCAACTCTTTGCCAAACAAGAGATTCAAGATAGGCGACCAAGAGTTTGATAATCTACCTGGCCTTTTGGAGTTCTATAAAATACATTATCTGGATACGACCACCCTGATAGAGCCAGCACCAAGGTAAGAGCTTCATTTCGTTTAGCCATGAATCACATCATACACCCCTCTTCTCACTAATGTTCATTTCCCTCCCCTTGTGGCAAGCCGTTTAAACATTCATTGACTCTAACTAGGATCTGATTGATGCTATTAGTTCTCGTTTTTTAATGTAGTAATTAGATTTTTACCAGTGCCAATTTTTTCCCTAATTAGGAGTGGGCGATATAACCAAAATCTAATTCTATAACTGAAAAAGCAATTTTCTACCACGATAACGTATATTATACGTATTATACCCTGATTATATATCACAATATAGCAATTTGTATCTGAAAATGCATAAAAATGTTTCATATAATGTCATTTAAACTGAATTGCAGCAATACTTTAAGTTAAAAAAAACCATACTGTTTACTGCAATGTATTGCAAGTTTAATGTTTTTGTATTTTTCTCAGAACAGTAGAAACCAGTTTCCACCGCTTGCTAAAACAGTGAGACAGTCTCTGGCAGTACCAGAGACTCGCTGAGTTTGTCCCAGAAGTCGGTAGATTTGTTGCTAGTCACTTTTTTGGAAAAATGTTGCTAACTTGATAAGTTAGCAACACTGCTTATTTCATTGTCGAAGTGAATGTGTACTGTTTGGTTACGTAACATGCAATGTCATGTGATCTCAATCGCGATTAAGACCAAATCTCTATTAGTTAACAAATTTCTACCGGTTAATCGTGTCTAGTGGTATATCGCCTATTCCTAATATTGATTCATAGTACTTGATACTAGTTGCAACTAGTGACTATGACTGCTGTAGTGGCAAGTCATCATTTGGTGCTGGTAATAGTCTGTTACCATTGCTTATTACTAGTGTATTCAGATACAGCGAAACGGCATGTTTTTATTATGGCAGTTTAGATGGGGCCATTTGTATAGGGGCCATATGTCCCTGCTAGGACTTCTAGATTGCCTAAAATAACTGTTTTTAGATGTTTGCACTCTGCACGTAGATCATTGCATGACATTCACCACAGCTATAAACAGTATAGCAGGCGTCTCCGTTTGCTTTCAAGTCGTTCCTCGGGGTATTTCAGTGTCATACAATGATCGGTCTGTGCAGCTCTGCTTTCAGTCGATTGAATGAACAAAATCACACCTAATGTGTTTGTATTTGCACCGCTTTGCTCTTTCTTTATAGATCCCACCTTGTCACGCGCACGATTGGCTGATTATGTACGATGACTGCATGTTATTGATTAAACTATGGATGTTTTAGGCAATATAAAAATCATGGACAGGATGTGTCCCATATAAATGCCACCGTAAATTAAGAAAATGCCCATAGTGGCAATAATATATGTTTGTATTGATACAAGTCACGTAGTTGAAGCCATGTATTCAGTTAAACAGACAAAATACAGAATTAGCCTATTTCATCTTACAATTATATTGATTATGATATGAGGAGAATTTTTGCCGATTTTATATGACCATACAAAATTGGCATTATAGGAAAGGTTAGCCAGCTAATATGCTCATAGTAAATTGGCAGAAGTACTGACTACTGTTTGCATGTATGCGAGTGATTATAAATGTTATTGGTTTTAATGAATAACTGTTAAAACGGCTTGCCATATTTTTGGTTTTCTTCACATATATTCTTATCCTCTTATTATCAAGATGATCAGCTGAACATATCTGTAATTCCCCTAAATTTCCTTCCTGTATATTTTAAAATGTTCTCATTGAGCTGTGCAAAAAAAAAAAAAGAAATTCAGTCATTCCTATTAAAGATACCAGGAAGTTAACTGTACATGTGAAAGTGCACATTGAGTAGTGGATTGGATATTACAAAAGACTAACCGCTTAGCAAGAAGTGGATTTAAGCATTTCCCCTTTAATGTGCTGTTCCTTTTGTTGTTCTTCAATCCTAAAATTGTCTCATCATTGTAATACAGGTACCCCAGTACCTCTCTGCCCAGCGGTCCTATTCAGCCATCCGGGGGACTCGGAGATGAGAACCAGGAGTATGTGCGGACTCTTTATGACTTCACTGGTAGCGATGCAGAAGACCTTCCTTTCAAGAAGGGCGAAATCCTAATTATTCTAGAAAAGCCTGAGGAGCAATGGTGGAGTGCCAAGAACAAAGAAGGCAGAGTAGGCATGATTCCTGTTCCCTATGTAGAAAAGTTGGTCAGGCCCTCGCCTCATCCCGGTCAGCCTGGCCACGGTTCACGCAATTCCAATAGCTACGGCATCCCTGAGCCAGCACATGCCTATGCTCAGCCTCAGACTCCATCGCCCATTCCTCCCATCACACCCGGCGCTGTCATCAACCCACTGCCTTCCATGCAGAACGGGCCAGTAATGGCGAAGGCGATCCAGAAACGAGTGCCATGCGCATATGACAAGACTGCCTTAGCACTGGAGGTAGGTAGCTAAATTAAGGATTTCCATAAACTAAAATTTGCATTGGCACCAGCTGAGATGAATCTGCAAGTTTCCATTGTTTTCTTGATGAGTAGCCTTATGCCCACTAAAACCCATACTGTCATCTATTTTTTTCAGTTTACTAGTTACCAAATTTTAGTCCATTAGCATAGATTTTTGCTGGCTAATCTTATTGGTTGATTTATAGCAATATAAGATGCTGCCTTAGAGACCTAATGAAGCTATTTCTCTGCAGTTATAAGATTTAACTGCTGCAGTGATCATTACTTTGTCAGATGGTGTTGATAGCATGGAATGTGAAATGACAAATATTTTCTTTTGATGACACACTTGTCAGCTCAGTTCTATGTTTTTGTGGGACTTTCCTGAAAACAGACCTGTCAACTCATTTGTGAAAAATGCATTAGGCGAAAATAAAACTTGCTGTCCAATAGATTTTTAATTTGTTAGACTCTGTTCATTTACTTCTACGTTTGCTATTGCTGTCACATGTCTCTAAGAACTGTATCACGGAGACTCTCCACAGCTACTGATCGTTTTTGAGTGGGAAGGCTCTATTGTGTTCAATTCGGTGAAGAATTTATTGTTGGTTTGTTCAGTGTGTAGAATGAAATTCCATACTTAGTCATTGCACCTGGCAAGTTTCAGCACTCCTCTATCCGTTTCTACATGCAAGACCTTGTCCATTTGTAGAAAACATTACGTAAGCTATGTCTTAGTCAGCCTGAGAATGTCCGTTGATTCAGGTAGGTGCAGGAAAAGGTGGGGATGCAGCCTCATGGATGCAGATTTACTTTGTCATTTGGCCACATTATATATATATATATATATATATATATATATTCTGTGTTTTCTTACTGAATTCTTCTGTCTGTCTGCTGTATTTTAGATGTGAGTGCAGCTTATACATGGAAGCAAGGATTATGACACAGTTTGTTATGGCCTAAAGCAAAATAGCCTGATTTAGAAGCTATTTCAAGCATTTTGGGAAAATGAAGCATGTTGGTTAATATGCAGAGTCCTGTATAATTGGTGATCATTTTATAATGGTTTTATAATGTTTAACATGCTTCAATAATTTAGATAAAAGTGGGAATTTCTGGTGGGCTGGACATAATCTTTTCCACAGGTTTTCCCTGAGTTTTAGAGGTTTTTTTTGTTTGTTTTTTTTTCCTTTGTTTTTTTTTTCTTGTATTCAAATTGCTTTAAAAGACCTGTACATTGTTTTTCTGTTAACCTTTTTTTTTTTTTTTTTCTCCTTACAGGTGGGAGACATTGTGAAAGTGACTAGGATGAACATCAGTGGTCAGTGGGAAGGGGAGGTAAATGGCCGGAGAGGTTTATTCCCTTTCACCCATGTGAAAATATTGGACCCCCAAAACCCAGATGAGAGCGAATGATCTGGGCCATGTGCTGTCAGCACTCCTTCAGCTCGCCGGCTGCCTCATCAAGTCACCACCGGTATTATGCTTGCCTGCCTTGGGGCTCAGCCGTGGCGCATTTTCTCAAGCAAACCATTTGCGTGGCTTCTGACTGTTTACAGCTCCCGAAATCAAACGGTTCTTAATCCCCTTCACCTGGTTACATGCGAATCAGTATTTTTTTTTTTTTTGTCTCTGTCCTTAATATTCTGTTGTTTCCACACATCGGCCATCTGTACCTGTGACGAGGTGAAAAGAGGCCTCCAACGTGACCTGAGCCTTCTGCACTCTCCTGCGGTTTTCTGTCTTTTAGCTTTGACTTTTGCCAGCTAAACTATGTTGTGTTAAGAAAGGGAAATGAGGATCATTATACCATTATATTTTGATTTGCCAAATGTTCACACAAATTTGATCTTTGATATTTGTTGTTTGTTGCATTTAAACAGAATGCTAGTGATACTGATCTGACCTTTGGTAACAGCCATGACTTGAAGATTTGGAGTGGCAGGTTCTTAGAGTAGCAACAACTCCACCTCTCCTGATTGACCTTTGAAACAGATTATTTTTTCCTCCGCTAGTATGTGGGACTAGTCTACTGTAGCCTTTTATTTGTGCCATAATAACTTATCTGTAAATTGCAGTAGTAGTGTAGCTAGATGGTTGTGGTTGGTCTCTCTGGGATCTTTTGAATGGTGAAGGGCTTGCCTGTGGAGAATTTTGCATCCGATTGTGATGCCTTAGTTTCGAGATTGTGTCTGGGAGAGTAAAAACGCACATCATTTATTCCATTGGTCAAGCTGGAAATGTCACCTGTGCAATCGTGAACTCATCTCTTGAGGACTGGATTCAGTGTCTTGATCGTCTTACTCAGTAAAGGCAGTAACGCTTGGATCTTGCTCCATTCATGACTGTTACTGCACATCACAAGGTCTCTGGTTTCTGCCCAATTTTGATTCAGTAACCTGACATAAACATGACTTTTAGGTTTTGTCCATCTGTAATCAGTTTCTTTTATTAGCCAGGTGTTACTGTGTGTTGAAATAAACTGGCGTTTTCTAAAAAGGGATTTAAAAAGCCTGCTGGTGGCCTCTGTGCATGACCTTCTGGCCAAGAGGGATTTTTCTCTCTTAGGTTAAATGCTGCTTCTTGTCATGTCTTGTTTTATTTCTGTCTGGTTTGTTTTTTTTTTTCTTTTCTTTTTTTTTCCTGTTTAAAAAATTAATTCACCTTTGTCTGGTTTACATCCCTAGCATCAAGTTAAGGTTAAACATTCATATTAAGCAATAGACCAACCTACATCTTATAGAAGTGCTCAAATAATTTAAGGTTTTAAATACATTTAAGTTTTTCTTTTTCTAAGGCTTTAACAGTATTACTGTTTATTGTTTCACATTACAAAATATCAATGTGAAAATAAAAATTTGTGCCTTTTATTTTCTTACATCATTTACATGTGTTAATAATATTTCCCATGGTTAACACCCGTGTTGGTATTACCCAGTATGTACAGAACGAGTAAATAAAATTTATGTCTACTTCTCTGTGAGTGTATGACAACTTTCTGTATATGTACTTGAACTGGAAGTATCATAGAATTTAATATAATTTAAAAATGCATAGTAAATGCTGTTTTTTGTTTAGTTTTTTTCAGTAGGCTAGTTATGTGTAAAATATTGGTACCCCACATACAAATCCATTCTAGCAGTTTTTTTCTTGAATCCTAAAATAAAACAAGTAATGGCTGCTTATGAAAACGTCTTCAATATATGGAATTATAAAAAATATAGTCCAGCAATAAATCTGTCAGCATTTACTAATCCTCTAATGTTTATTTCTGATGTTGAAAGCAAAAGAGAATAATTAATAAATAAAAGTGTTGGTAAGTCAACGGTAGCCACTGATTTCTATAGCATGGAAAATATACTATAGAAATCAGCTACAGTCACCTATTTTGCCAGCATACTTTCAAAATGTTCTTTTAGTCGGCATGAAGAAGAAAGGAACAACTTGAGAGTAAATGATGACAGGATTTTGATTGTTGTATGAACGATCTCTTTAAATAGAGTGGGAACCCTGTAAACAAGTTCAAATATTGTTCTGGAGACTTCTTAATCCTAAAGTGGGTCATTTCCAAGCTTCTGTTTCTACAGACATTTTGTTCAACCAAACGGTGATGTAACAGCCTGTTTAGAGACTGTTCAGTATCTGGAACAAGAGGTTGGTTACTCCATCTCACTTGAATTTTTTATTAGCACCAGTTGGGATTGTGACTGCGCCCTGGAGACGAGACATAATTAAAGAATTTTAATGAAGAGTCCAAAAAAAGAAACCCTGTGCTATGATGACCTAGAGAAAGTTATGAAGGTCAATCTTTGCTGTGTTTTCCGTAAATCGGGAGCCCTTCTTTTCAAGTATTTCAAGCACTGTGTAGCAAATGGTGACAAAGGAATATTACAGGGACGTTTGTACACAACAACCTGGAGGCTATTTAAAGGTAAAGTGTGTAACGGCAACAAATAGGAGTCCAGTCTATTTAAGCAACTCTTATTATTTTTCTAACGCTACAGTGTGAGGAAGAGTCACATTTACAGCTAAATAGATTGCAAATGGGTGGCTCCCAGCTAGAATGAGCTGCAAACTGGACCAGACTGGTTTAAGTTAAGTAAAAAGAGTGACTAAACAGATGTAACAACCTTTGTTGAGTCAATGTAAATTATGACATATGGGAGGAATGTAATTCTGTTGTGGCATAGAAATGACTCATTTGACTTTAAAAGTGGTCTCTGTTTCAACTATGTAATCAGTAAAAAAAAAAAAGGATTTAAAATACTGTAACTTACTTCTAGAAAACTTTCCACATTCAAATATATCAAACGCCAGGTTTTGTTATTGAGATACAGTCACTCTTTAAAGCCAGCTAGTTGTTATTTGCAAGGGATCTGCTCATGGCTTTTAGATGATGGTATTGGTTTAAAGATTCCTGTAAACCGGTGCAGATAGGTTTGACAGCATCAAACCATTACCCAGGACTGTGTATCTGATTTGAAAGCCTGACAGACACTGCAATGGAGGAGCTAAAAATAAAGCAAATTGCGCAATTGTTGCTGGGCTTTGATATTTATCGACTGATGTTTATTTTAGGAAGCTTGTAGAGGGAGAAGTGGACTTTATGTCAGTTGAATCAGAGACTCAAAAGTAATTTGATTTATTACACTATTCACTT
Organism: Enteromius unitaeniatus; assembly: GCA_032359435.1. Lineage (NCBI taxonomy): Eukaryota > Metazoa > Chordata > Actinopteri > Cypriniformes > Cyprinidae > Enteromius > Enteromius unitaeniatus. The sequence continues at coordinate 6,859,840 of JAUMHI010000067.1, forward strand.
ATAATGCACGACATGAAATGAAAACATCAAATGAATATCAACAGTGCAGCATATGCCCTATAGAAACTGCAAGTCTTAAAATGTTTCACGAGTATGTGGTGCTGTTGACTGCATATAGTGAATATATATATATATATATACATATATATATTTTACTAAACATACTAATGTATTTGCTTTGTTTAGAAACCATATTTTAAAAGCATAATAAAATAACATAACTCTCACATGAGGTTAACTGTAAGTCCTCTTCTCTTCATCGAGTTCAATTTGGATAATTAAATGTGATTTCACTCATAAGGATTGATGAAAATTGATTCTTTTCGAGAATCATCACTGTGTTATTGAAACAGGGGTCGATGAAGGCCCATTTCAGCCCATTACCAGCTTGTCCCAAGGATAATACTGCTGCTATGGATTGAAACTTACCATGAGTGGCTGGCTTGCTCTTACTGACAACCCCAGTTTCAACTTTACAAATATGTAAAGATTAAACATAAAGATGTGTTCTATAATCACTTTGCATCACAATTTCTCTTATCTGTTAGTTGCTGCAAGTTAAGCCTCATCTCACAGGAAATCTGTGCAAAAACACTCTGTATTTAGTTTTTGATTAGTCTCGGTCAGCTGAACCTTCACCACATCTGTGCAAGGTAATTATTAAGAACATTTTAATCGGAACAACAAATAAGGAAAATTTTCTAGTATCATCTTAAGTAACTACTGAAATGACAGTAAAATGTGTAAATTGCAATGTTATTTAAATCGATCTGGTTTTAATTTTTCTGTTAAAATACTTTTAAAACACCAAATTAATGGTAGTCTTGTTGATGCTAAACCAGCATAATTTGCCTCTGACACACAATGAGAAATATTGGAACAGATAGGCCTATCTAAATCAATCCCGATCCCTTCCCGAATCTTTGCGCCCCATTTGAGAGTGCTGACGATTAAACATTTACAGGACATACGCCACTGCCTTCTGCTGTGGAAATTAGGTCATACCGTGACTCCCCACCGGCTCTCTGTGGGATCTGGGTCAGATAAAGAGTCAGAACCGGTGCTTAATTCAAGCCCCAGAGATCTTGCTCATCTCTGCTTCTCTACCTTGTGCCCTCACCTAATAAAAAACTAAAATGAGGATAATGTTTTACAGTCAGCAGGTTTAAAGCACTATTATAACACTTAATCTGGAGCCCGGTATTACAATTAGATAGCCAGTAACCCCAGTAAACACTGAGCACTCAATGTAGGCAATCCAATATGAGAAATAACATGATGACTGAGAAGTCAACAAGAAACTTGCATCAAAAGGTGTGGTACAATAACTAACAACACATCCCTAGACTTGTAGATAACTCTATATGCTATGAAAAAGCATTTAGCTTGGGTTATAAAATATCAGGAGATAATAATAAGTTTAATGCATGCCCCTTTTACCATAGATTAATGACACTTTATACAGCGATGCTGAAGAAATACACTAATACACTAACGTCTTATTTTTGTACTCAAGTATTGAAGAATACGTTTTGGCTCGTTTTTATACAGACATTAAGTTTTCAACTTAAACGTTTTTCATAATTGTGTTTTAATATAAAACATATAATAACACGAGTAAGTAACTTGCAAGCGAAAAGTCTCGTCTCGTGATTCTCGCGAGATTGCTCCTACAGGATTAATGTTTTAGAAATAGCGCCATCCACCGGTGAAAGAATAAAGCTCCAGTCAGGATTAATACAATACAAAATAGCTACTTGCACCAAGTCTGTTGTCTCTTGAGTCTTACAATTTGGTTAGACGTATAACTTGCGTTATATGACAGCATAGGAAACTTAAATTCTTCTCTTTTCGGTCCTACACCCAGACACTAAACATCCGCAGCGCACCCAGTGACCCAGAGGCGTGATCAATTCATCAATAAGTCATTGCACGGCTGTGGACATCTGTTTTTACGAGCGGCTGCCACTACAATTCCTCTTTAAATAAGGAAGGTCTGTGAAACTGAAGATATATTTGGGCTACACCCATTAAGCAAGGATTTTAGACGAGCTATCATGCTTAGAGGGGGGAAATTGAGGGGAAAACTGACGTGTAACATTGATCTGTTAATCTAACAATAAAAGAAAAGAGGAAATCACTACTGCTTTTGTAGTTTTAATAGGCCTAATCAGTTTATTTGTAATGAACACACTGAGGTGATTTTTACTTTTGATTATTTGTTTCTTTTTTTGTACATGAATGGTTTTGTTTAGATGTAAAAAGATAAAAGGTAATGCATTGTTTCTTTCTTTCTAAGCCACTTTATATAGGTATATATTATAAGCTGTTCTTATAATAGTAGCCTACAGATAAAATAAAAAATATTGTGATATTGTGATTATTAATATAGTAATTATACATAAAAGAACAGGAGGGAAACTTTAATCTCTATCATAATATTTGCTAACTCAACCTCACACTGCTGTAAATCAGACATTTTTTTCCTCATATTACAACAAGTTTTCAACGGTGAATATGGAAATAAAGTATTAGAACAGGATGTCTTGTTTGGATAACTTGCCACTTGCTCTTAAGTGAAGAGAACAAGTCTTTCCCACAGGGGCGTAGCACCAAATTCTGTAAGCTCAAGGTTAACAACTACCTACGACACCATTTAATACATCAATCAACTGATGCATTTACCCCAAATATTAGCATTTACGTTAGTTAACAACATTCATTGTGATCTTAAAATTATATTTAAAGGAAAATAAAATTTCACTGCTCAGGGGCCCTCCCACCGCTTGGGACCCTGGTAATTTAGTCACACTTTTCACCCAACTACGACGCCCCTGCTTGCCCACGGGACTGAAATCTGATGAATCTAAAGGGAACGGCAAAGACAACACAGCTAGTGATTTCCAGGAATCAGCTCACCAGAGCGACATGTAGAAACATCTCACGGCTCCTGAAGTAAACTAACCCAGAGAGCTGGAATTCACCCTGTGCCTGAGGAGACAATTCTTGTCGTCAACAATAATGACTCCACCTATCAAGAACGGTAAGACATTTTGGCCAGAACTTACTGTGGAAGTAAGAAATAGAGAGTAAGTAAGAACTGTTGTGGTTTTCTGTGTGAACCTATGAAAACATACTCACTGCACTGGGCTCACATGCTTTCCTGTATGAATTTACAGTGGTTAATTGGCTGACTTTACAAACCAGAAAGATTTTTTCTAGTTTTATAAGACCCAATCTTATAAACGAATGTAGACATTTATGAAAATTGGGTAGATGCCACTTCTTGTTGCTTGCCAATTAGCTGTTATTTGCCAGCATTAGTTTCGTCTCTCTAGTTCGTGATTGCCCTCTCCGTAAACCTAGATTTCACAAATAGATTTGGAATAAAACGTAAAATAAAATATAGAATGAACTCACTCCCAGTACTTTATCTGAACTTTTTCCTATCTGAACTTTTTCCATGGCTGACCAGAATGTTATGTAATACTACATGTTAAACATTAGATGGCAGTATTGAGTTGATTTAGTTAAGCAGTTTGGAAACTCGCAGGCAAATTGTGCCATTGCACCATGTCACTGCCCTTTGTAGAACTGCATTTAAAAGTGCTGCATTTGCGCCTAAAATGTGATTGCTCACTAACAGGTTATTTGTGTCTTATCTCGTATCCTGCAGTCTGTTTGCAGTGAGTTTTTTTTCATACAGTGCGAATATATATATATATATATATATATATATATATGACGGCTATTAATCCTTCGCTTTGAATCTCACTTTTATGTCGTTTTTATCTATTTATTCTTTTATTTTTTCTTAATATAATTACTAATAAAGTAACATAACTAATCTAACTTGCAGTAATATAATTAGTAATACAAGTATTTTATTTATTTTATATTATGTATATAAATGTGTGTTGTTTTTTGTATAAAAATATATGTGTTTGCGCATATATATATATATATATATATATATATATATATATATATATGCAGGCTACTAATCCTTCTAGTCCTGCTTTATAGTTCTTTTTTTTAGTAATATATATCGCAGTAACACATTATTTTTGGATCAGTGCTTAAATAATAGATTAAATTATATGTTATTCTATGCTGTCAATACTGAAGGCCCAACCTAAAATTAGTCTTCCTACATAATGGATTAGTCTCTGAGCAGTTTTAGAGGGACTGTGACAGTCTAGTTCCAACTTTGTCCTTTTCCAATCACAGACCGTCACACATGCACACACACCTGTCCTTTTGTCACCAGAAAACCTGAGCTGCTGCTAATTGTGGTGCTGGCAGGATGCCATAGCCATTATGGGCCGTCTGTGCAGCAGGCTCTTGTAGAGAACTATGGCTAGATGAGCCGCCACTGCACCACAGTGTGGGACGGCTGCCAAAATGAACTCAGCAACCTCTTTGGTGTGCCCTTTGGGTCAGCTTACACAGCAGCGCACCGTTCTGCTCAAATCCCTGAATTAATGCAGAGAGAGAAGAAGAGGGGGAGGAATGACTCAAGCGAAAAAAGGAGGTACACAAAAGGGTGCTCGCTTTTATTTGCTGTGTCAGAGAGGGCAGTCCAACACAAGGGGGTTTACAAACGGTAATGAAATGTGAGAGTGTTTGGGGTGGGGTGGGGGGGTGTCCGTGTCATGTGTTCACTTTCATTCATTTGGTGGCCTTCAAACTGACTTTGATCCGATAGTGTGCCTTTAGTTTCATTTATGTTTAGGGTATTGCAGTCTGTGGGTTTGTGTCAGCTCTTCACTTTTTGACCTTGCCCTGGGCAGCCACAGCCTCCATGGCTTTGCGCACCGTTTCCTCGTCTCCCAGGAACTGCATGGGTTTGATGGGCTTCAGGTCTTTGTCCAGCTCGTAGACGATGGGAATGCCTGTGGGCAGGTTCAGCTCCATGATGGCCGCATCTGACATGCCTGTAGACACAGGTCAACATCATGTACAACATGTCAACATACAGTGAGGTTTCGAAACCGTGACCTTTCCTTGACCCCTGTGACCTTTACATCCTACAGTGCCTCGCTCTTGAGGGAGAATGCAGAACCTTTCTGCTGAAAGGTTGTGCCTGTAACAGGAAACTCCTCGTCTCCTCTATGTATGAATGAGGACTATAAATAGTGTCATTTTGGATCACTGAGGCCTGGTAGTCCAACACATTCTGCGTGTCTGAATGCCATATATACTTGTTCTTTGACATGCTGAGCTAACTTGAAGTTCTATTATATAATGCATCACTCACCCGATTGATTCGCTGTATAGTCTTTTAGCTAAATGCTTGGTGGGATGATACTCACCCTCTAAGTGCTTGACGATGCCACGGAGGCTGTTCCCGTGGGCTGCAATTATGACGTTTTTGCCGGCCTTAATCTCAGGTACAATGACCTCATTCCAGAAAGGCAGGGCACGAGCGATGGTGTCCTTCAAGCTCTCGCAGATGGGAAGCTCACCCTCTTTCAGACCCTTGTATCGTCTTGACTGGTGAAAAAAAAAAACATACAGCAAAGCCATCATCAGGGATTACATGAGTGACGTGAAGTGATCAATGATTATGGCAGAATTAAATGTATGAATTTATAAATAAATAGTTTAGTATTAATATATCAATGTAAAAATATGTACATAAAAACTGTTTATTTATAAAATTATTCATGTGTGATTATATAAATTACATGAATATATATACAATGTATATTCTAATTATAAATTATATTGTTATTATGTAATATTTAATTGCAATAATTTATTTAATATTTATTATATTTATTTGTTTTATTTATTACAATATAATATTAATTTTATTATAATATACGTTGTATCTTATAAATATATTATAATTATAAAATATAAAATTAAAAACATAATTTGACATCATTTATATATATATATATATATATATATATATAAATGATGTCAAATGATTATTCATGACTAATCACATATTAAAAAAA
>JAUMHI010000067.1:6865908-6912993 GCA_032359435.1 Enteromius unitaeniatus
GTAGATATAAATACAATCACATGCATGTATATATTTAAGAAAAATAGGCTATGTTTATGTAAGAATATATGTATATAAGAATATAAATGTATATGCATGTACTGTAAATATTGCAAAAACATATACTGTATGTGTGTGTGTTTACATATATATATATATATATACATATACATACATATATTTTGTAACTTTTTTATGCAATTTATTGCAATTAATCATTTGACAGCGCTAATATACAGTATATATATATATATATATATATATATATATATATATATATATAGAGCACCTATAGATGTTCCATCTTAATTCGGCTTAATTTACAAACAGTGCAAGCTTGATTTATGCACATGCACCAGTCGAATCACATCCAAATCTTTCCGGAGCTGATGTTGATATGGATTACACATTCTCCTGTAATGATTTCTGCTTGCCTCAAATGTCCCTAAAGCCTAATCAACCCACAGAAGAAGTAAATCAGTAGATCTCAACCCTTTGCCTCATTGATTACCGTCCTCGTGAAGCCCACCCAGTCCCCCGTTCTGCTGTCAAGGTAGATCCTCAAGGCATGAGAAAAGCCGGGCCCATGAACAGGCTTTTATTTTGTATGTTTGTACTGAACAAGTATTGATCTTTGTGCAATGGCTTGACACAAGCAGGCTGTGCTTCAGAGTCGATTTCAAGCATAACCATGCTATATCAAATCTTGCTAGAGCCCCTCTGTATACAGACCCGCTCTCTCTTTCTCTCAAAATGACATGATTTTTCTTTGTTACCTCAGGTTTCATTCAGGCTGAATTGACTTTTTACTTTGTTCTGGTTTTGTCATGGTCCACTTGCCTGTGGAGATCTGTTTTGTGGGAAAAACAGACAAATGACTTTTCAGATTCTATGACATTAACTGAGCTCAATGCTGAACTACATTACCTGAAATTATCCTCAGATGGTGTGGTGGTTTTATAGCAGTGGATCCAGTTTTGCATTGGACATCAAGTGGCAAACTAAGATAGTCAACAAAATAGTAAAGAATCTGCTCATAATCATTTTTAATTACCATGAACCACATAGATTGTGTCATTTTTACATAGTAAGCTGCAGTTTATTATGTGCTTTCAGCATTATTTTCCTTTTCTGTGAACCCATTTAACACAGTTTTAAGTCAGAACATAATGTCTGTCTTCAGTTTTATTGTTCTAGTTAAATTTATTTATTTTGATTTATTCATTTTTATTGATTTTATTTGCATGCATAAAAATCCATGTCATGAATTTAAGTCTGTGTACTTCTCCACATGACACATGTTCTTCTGATTCATCGAATTAAACTCATATATTAAGATGTGTCAAAAGAAAATGTTCAAACAAGACCGTACTTGCTCTGTTTGGCTCAGACAAAGATGTGTGATTTGGAGGCTGTGGTTAAACAGAGCAGAGGACAGAAACCATACCAGAGACAAGACACTGTTGACTCACAGCTGTTTAAATATGCCTGCTTCACTTCTAGGGGTGTTACATTATGCCTAAACTTCAACTTAATACAGTGCAGAAGAATGAAACTGCAACTGAATTTACTGCCATCACAAAAAATTACCAAACCAAAATATAGTTGTTGTTTTTTTTTTTTTACAATCAGCTAGTTTTATATGAAATCATATTCATATCCAAGTATGACCAAAGTTAATCTTATTATATAATATTTTAGCATTATTTTACCATATTTTACCTTTTAATGTATTAATTATATTAATATATTTTTTAGCCAATATTTTTGTGTGTCAATGCTTAAAATGTATTAATACAATTAAAATTGTTATTTGTTGCACTCTGATTTTTTAGATTTTAAAATTGGTGAAGATGTCTGGAAATATGTACTGCTTTTGAAAAAGTGCATTATGTATATATGTGCGTATCCATTACATGGCAGTCGAATCACCCATGTTGTCCTCTGGATGTCAGACACTCACCAACTAGATGCAAAGGTGCTGTGAGTAAACTCAATTTAATGTGCGCTCCAGTATTTGAAATACATAAATATGTCAAGTAAAGGGCCCTTAATAGACCTGTTTGGACCAGTGATTGCAGCAGTATTGTTTCCTACTGATTAGGACAAAAACATACCCCAAGGACCTCCTATCCCACTGCCATTTAATCAGCATTAGCTTCCTTTTACTTGCTGTTTAATCTGCTTTCAGTCCAGGTACTTTGAATAAATCAATAGGAATACATGATTGTCTAATGATTTTCGGAGGCCATCCCTTCGACCACTGCTGCATGATTTAGAATGACTAATTCCACTTTTTAACATTGATCCCGGCCCATGGAGGACATGCATCCTTGCTGAAGAGAGTCCTAGAGGGGGATGGGTTGGGGATGGCCAAAACATATTAAAGGAGCAATTTGGGTAATCAAAAAGCTTCAAAACCAAAGATTTTCGTGTCAAATATAGACTATTTAATTTTACCTACCATTACATTTCATCCATTATTCATATAATAGTTCTGATTACAAAAAAAATTTAATAAAAAAGACCTAGCTTTACCTGCCGTGATTCAGTGCTTTGTATACTGGAAACATCAATTGAAGACTTCACTTACGTGTGTCTAATTCCAAGCCTCTGCCTGTTGAAGCAAACAGCAGTGTGTCTCTTGTTGATGGACACCATAATCAGAGGGGAAGCTGATTAATTACAGAGTCGACCACAGGGGCTTCACTTCCTATAGGGGCCTCATTAGCTTTCTGCTGCCCTTTTAGACCAGCCAGGCTATAAAATCATTTCACTTAATGAACGTGATAAGATCTGCTCATTGTATTTTCAGAATAAATTTGTTTGTTGTCTTGACAATGCTGATAATATAATACTAAATCCAAATCTTTTGAGGAGATATTGTTTATTTAAAATATAGGCGACAGTTGTTTTATAATAGCTTATTTTATCTCTTACTCAGAACTGATTTTTATATCTGAACTGGAAAACTGCATTATGGAAATAGGCCTTTATCTCTACTAAAAGTAATACATACACACGTGATTCACTTTTTGAAAAAGTTCCTTTAAATGAACCGTCTGAACGAACCGATTCACTAGAATGAATCTGTGGTTCCACGTATGGAGGAGAGTGGAAACGCATTTCATAATAACTGCCCCTTTGATAATAGCACACTGTCACTAAAAAGTGAGCTTTGTAGTTAAGTTAGTAGCCTCAACTATTACATTTAGCTCACGAGTTCGTATGTTTATAGCCTAACGTTAATCTTTAAGGACGATGCAGGTGAACAGATTCGTTTTTTTGGAAGAACCATAAAGGTAATGAGGTAAGTGTCTGTTTATATACTGTTGCGTGGTGATTACCGGGATTCGTTTAACTAGCTCATCCCGAGATTCATGTTTGAGATGCATGAATTGCATTTATAAAGTCTGTTTGGTATTTTAGCGTTGTCTACAGGTGGTTTGACACCTGTGTTTATCCTCCGCTCGTGAGTATCCTATAGCGCGCGGGGGTACTGACCTGCTGCCCAATAAATGAGCTTGTTTTGTTCATGAAGACCTCCCTCTGTGGGGTGACACTGGGAATATTAATGGGGATTCTCTGGGCATGGGTCTTTGTTAAGAACCATTCCGTTGGTTGTGGATTTGCCCTAACAATAAGGTAATGTAAATCTGTAAGGCCTGCATTAATAGACCAGCCTACTAACTAATATACACATATAAATACATATGAATGTGTAACAAATTGTATAAATTAATTTTACATTAATGAATATTACAAAAAAGGCCTCTATGTATTTAAATTACAATGAATTCACTTTTTTATACATCACATTATTTCATCTTATTTTTCAATGCAAAAATATGATGTTTTCTCTGAATGTGTGAGACGTCCAGTTCATTTGTCGATATGTAAATAACTAGAAGAAATAATTGTTTAGCAATTATTTGTGAAAATAAAAAAATAAAAAAATATTTGCAATATCAATGCAATGCAGTATCAGTCAGCATTACAAGCTGTTTGTGCAGCTAAAAATAACTAAACCGAATGGAAGTCTTGCATTTAAGTTACAAATGGCTGTGTCCACATTACGTTAAAATAAGGTGGATGATCGCCATCACTTTTATATACTGTATTCAGTCACTTGTCACAGTCCTGCTTATTCACCAAATTTTAATATGCTTTTGAGTAGGTGCAATATAGGCAAAGTGCATCTTCAAATGCCTAACAATGCAGCAGATCTTGGTGTAATCCCTCTCTTTGCATTTCCTAAGTGGCTAAAGACCAAACTAGTTAAAAGTCACTTCCTCTGACCCAGCCCCCTCAGCTTAAGCATGGCTTCTCTCTTTTCAAAAGCACACCACAGCACTGCTGCTGTTTACCAAGAGAGTAAACAAAGTAAGTCAGTGATGTCAGATTATGGAAAAGAATTGGGGTCGAATTAAAAGCAGCAGTCCTTGTACACAAAGCAGTGTGGCCAGTTTCCACAGTTTTTTTCCCCCCTTCTCATTGAGTGATAGTTTGTTTTCAGATGTGTTAGTGGGTTTGTGCCACTGTTTATATGTCTAAACCATGAACTTCAGGTTGGATGTAATGCTTTAGCAGCTTTTGACAGGGATAGGCTGAGATCTCCCGAACAGCTATGAATCTTAAGTTAGAAGGAAGCATTTTTAGCTCATTTCAACCATTGGTTTTTAATCAAAATTACCTTGTAATTGGTGTGTTTGATTAGATTAGTTTGAATAAAATCAAGCCCCATTCCCGTCCCTAACAGGATTAAGTAGAATGAAAAGCAGCTTGGGAAAAGGGTTCATTCTAAAGTCCAGGCTTAAGATATGGATGAAAATGCTATTTTAAATAATAAAAAAAAAGTAAATGAACAAAAAAAGTAGACTTGTTGGGAATGCAAATCACCCTCAATCCTATTTTACTCTAATAAAACAATAGCAAAACATTTCAATGTATTCTTGTCTTGTTATAGGCAGGCTAAGAGCTTCTAAATCCCTACCATTTACCAAATTAAACTAATTTAAAGTGCTTCCAAAAGGCACATCTGTAGGCTGACGTGGGTCCAAGCCTTTGAGAGTGGGCTTTCGCTAGGCATTCTACGTCCCATTGATCCTTGAATAGTCATGCCTGTCAGGCAGCCATATCAACCATTATCATTCTAATTTTACTGCCTTTCTTGGTCCCTAATCTAATTTGCAATGATGCCTGAGCATTTCGCGAGGCCACAGCACTTTCTTCAGAATTTCAACAAGGGCATTAAAGCCCCTCAATTTACATTAATGAAGTGCACATTTAATTAAGGGGGAAAAGAGGGGGAATAGAGGGTTCTTGAAGATCAGCAGTGACTTGAGGATGATCGGGTGTCCAGAAGGACGTTCTGCTTTTGGTTCTACTTGCTGAGCCACTGTCGAGCTTTTAGAAAATATTGATCTTTGTCAAATCATCTGTGTTGCATTCTTAGAAATTCAGACGATTTTTGTGTAATACTGTTGATAAGGGTTGGCTGCTTGTGGGGTTACAGCATCTATTCTATAATTTCTAGTATTGTTAATTCTAGTACTTTATTAAATTAACCTGTAACATTTTGAAGTTGCATCAGGGCCTAACAATACGACTGATTCTGCAGATACATTTTTTTTTTGAGACCTACACCCTACCCTACGGTTCAAACGTTTGGGGTCAATAATGTTTTTTTTTTTACTTTTATAAACTTGTACCAAAGCAACATTTATTTGATTACATATGCAGTAAAATAATTCAAGAACTCATCATGACAAAATAACATTTTCAGAAACATGATGATTTTGTGATCAAGAAACATTCCTATTATTATAAACGTTCCAAACAATTCTGCTGCTTTATGTTTTCTGTGAAAACCATGATTTTTTTTTTCTGGATGCTTTGAGTGAAAAATTGAAAAATTTCACAGCATATGAAAAATCTTGTAACATTCTGAAAGTATCCTTTTAAATCAGTTTAATGTGTTCTTGATGGAAGTGCATTAAACCTTATGAATACACGTAAAAGTAATTCTCAAGTTTTCCACAGATCACTAAACTAACATATTTCTGTGCCCATGTCCAATATTTATAGTTACTTTTTCAAATAATATCTCTCTTCTTGTACTTGATGTACTTATATTTTTGATTGACAGATACTTTTTTTTTTCTTCGTAACATAGTCAGATAGGTCTACACAGTACACATTCAACACATGGAGTAACGTAACACAATAAGATTATTGTCTAGAAAGCTGTCTACATTGCAAGTGGTGTGACATCTAGGGTGTAGTTGTTGCACGCAAACGCTTTAAGATGCATAATTTAGGGTATTCAACATTTCTGCATAATGCTTCTTTATATTGTCTCGCAAAAGATATTACATAATGCAATAATAAGTTTTTGTTTATGTATTTAAAGTTGAATCTTTTGTTAAGAAAAGTCATTTCTCTTTCCTTAGTCGTTCTCTTCCTATGTCTGAACCGGGTCTCTTCTCCTTTCACCGGCTCTGTGTTAGGAGGTTTTGCAGGAATAGGGGAGGTTGGCCAACAGTGGTGACCCAGGCCTCTCAGAAAGGGGAAGGCCAGACTCAGTTTGGGTGGCACAGACAAAACATGTTTTCAGAGAGAGTCTCGGTCTCTGTGGAGGGACAGCGAGAGGGGGCGGAGTGGGTCCCAGTGAAACAATCTCGCTACTTTAATGTGAAAAGGCAAAGTTATAAATTCATCTATTTGCTCTCTCCTGACCCTGCCTTTCACTCAATCCCCTGCTGGGATGGCTGAGTCAGACACAATGCATTAGCCTGTCACAATATTGAGAAAAATTGAAACCAGGAAGAAAGACCACCAGATGCTTTATTGTCTTTGCAGTTTCCACATAATTAGCTGGGAAGAAAAGTCACTGGTCTGGTTGCAGTGCTCTGAATGAACTTGAGGACGACTACACAGCCCCACTGTGTGATGCATTCTGCCCGGCCTCGGCGACAGAGCGGCTTTCCCTTCCCTTCTTTTTCCCATCCTCAACTCCTCCCGTTTCTTCAGGGCTCTCCCTCCCCTCAACACGGCAGCGCAAAGTTTAACTGTGCGTGACAGATGGCCGTGAAATTGGTTAACACACAGCACACCAGGCTGTCTTAAGACAATTCAGCTGCCCCACACTGACAAGCAGTGTAGCTGAACAGATTAGGAGAATCAATCCGTTAACACCTCGTGGCATTAAGTTGGGCTCGCTGCTCTAAAAACGCTCCTCAGGCAGTTTGTAAAAGTGCGTCATTTGTCATTATTTAAAATCCAATGTGGGCTACAATCAAAGAGGCATTAGACTGACTTGATGATGCATAAGTGCCTTTTGATATGCCAAAGAAAAGTCACTTCATTTTCAGTGCGTGCCGAATATAGTGAAACTGGGAATTGGAATGGGTTAATAGCTAATTATACATTGTTCGGTTAAATGATCAGTTATGGGTGACGTAGCATAGTGGTTAAAAAGAGGTTTCTATGTGAATGAGACCAAAATAACTAATTGAAGTCATTTTAATTCCCGTTATGTGCTGTGTGTGAAACAATTGTGTTTTTCTTTGTGTGCGCTATGTTGTGCACTTTGTGTGTGTTATATGTTCAAGATATAATTATGCGTGCTGTTAATTTTTAAAAACAATAATTGAAATGCATTGTTAAAAGTAATCTTTAGCAAATCTTAAAATTAATATCTATTTCTATCATGTGCATTGCAATGCTGTGATGCCTGTTTTATTTTACTTTCAGTGTATGCAAAGTAGTATACAGGTTATTTATCAGCTGTTTATTGGTTATGGGCCAGAACTTTAAAATAGTGTTGTCAGAAGTACTTCTGGTCTAGTCGGGAACTGAAAATTTGAAAATGTGACAATACCAGCATTTCCTGCTAGTGTTTTGAGCATGTGAACATAATGGCCAATCAGAGGCGTTTAAGAATCTGTTCAACAGCTCTTAAAATGTTAGCAGGAAATATTTAAGTAACGACTGGTACCGAAGTTGGTGCTTTTGAAAAATTTGAATTCTCTGCATCTAAATCTTTTTGCTACAGCCTGAAATACAAACACAGATTAAACCAATTTGCTCTCTACCTTTTTGATGTACATTTTCATAGTGTCCTTCCTGTGGTCGCTTGAAATTTGTTCACTTATTTTTGCTCACATATTTTTTCTTTCAAAATGATTTGCATGCAAAGGAGAAATACAAAATGATATTTGCTCACTGAATCTTTGATGTACGTTTTCAGTGTGTCCTTTCTTTGGTCGCTTGCAATTCGTTTGAAATTAGACTCTTGTTTCGCTTCTAAGCTTCACCACCCCTTGGTCCCTCACAAAAGCGCAGAGCTGGGAGGCAAAGGAAGTGAAGAGAAAAAGGCCACCTTCAGTCTATGTGTGCATGAATCGTAGAGATCCATTAAATCTATTCCACCAGCTTTCCTTGGTACTCCATGCATAAGCACCCAGCCTAAATTCCCCCCATAGTAACTCAGTGAAAGGGAGAAGGGATGAATAGCACACTTTATTGGAGCATGCCATGAGTGGTCAAACAGCAGTGGCGGGCCCATTCTTCGCCCCTTCAGCCCATTATTAAAAAGGGCTTTACGGAGGCTTGTAAAAGTGTTCTCTCCTCAGGGGGCCTGCATAATAAAAATCGAAGTCAAATTAAAGCCCCGCGGAGCAAAGAACTGTGGGTGGGCTTCCTCCAAGAAGCTGTGGTGATGTCCCATTCCCACCACTTGTGGCACGACCCCAGTCAGGCTACTTTTATGTGGCTGACAGCTTCATGAAGGACAAGAACACAAGCTCGTACATGGCATGAAATCGGCCACAAAAGCCAAGTGAACGGATGAACAATTCCCAAGCAGGATGTGATCACAGAATAACTGGGCGGCGGCAAAAAAACATATGTCATCACTACCTGGAAGGGATGCATTTAGGACTCTCTTACGAGGCGGTGCAAAAGAGAGAGAGGCAGAGGGAGAATACTGAATGAGTTGGTGGCCAGAGGAGGAGCCAATCTGTTGGAGGGGTAAGGGGTGAAGTTTTTAAACAGGGTGCAAATGCCTGGTTTTGAGGCAAAGTCAATGAATAAATCAGGGCTCGGTAACAGTACTGGCATAATGGGTTGCGGAGGTTTTGAATATGTTAAAAAGCCTTTTCACAGGAGAATGTAGGACTGGTCCTTTGCAGCTGTAACACTTTACGGACAATGACCACTCAACAGATGGGAGTCATGGGGAAAAAAGAGCTCAGTGTTCCTTAGCTAAGGAGAATTCCGCCCCCAAATCCCCTCAACCATCCCACCGATTTGGCTGTCTGCCCCCGCAGGTGTCCCGTGGCACAATAAAAATGGAGTAAAATGAGCGAGTTGGTTTAGTCAAGTTGGTTTTGTTGCTAGCAAAGGCATTTTTTGAATTAAACAATAAAACTCGGCTGCATCTGAAACATATCAGTTTTTTCATTTATAATTTCAGGTTTATACAGAATTTTGTGCACGGAAATGTTCGTATTTTATAATTTTTTTAAATAGAATTTATTCAATTAATTCAATTTAATAAACTTTATTGTCCCCAATGGAGAAATGGGGTCTTGGACCTTGCACATACACATATTTAAAAACCCACATAGATATGGATACACCATTCCAAACCACAAGAACAACCATAACCAACAAACAACTACATGTAAAATTACATGTGTAATTAAGTATTGGTAAAAAAAGAGTTCTTAAAACAATTGTATCTGCATATGGATAACCTGTATTATCTACAAGAAAGCAGCATCTCATCTCAAAGATATCTCATAATATCTTTGTAACTTTCTTAAGAACCGACTGCTCATAATATGATTCCAAGTTTGCTATATATATATATATATATATATTATAGTTAAGAATTTTAATATCATAGCCTATATATTCCTAAAAATACGACAAAAACTAATTATTTAATTGCTTTGGGAAAGGTAGCTTGTTAGTTAAAGCTGCTGTAAATTGTGTCATTTGTGTGTAAATCACATACGTGTGTCGCACTTAAAGTGATTTGGAACAGAGCGATTCCTTTAGAATTGAACCTGTTCACTTCCTGCCTATTGAGATTCCTCAAGTGCTTTTCTGGCTTGTGAGACGGTAGGACTTTGTGCCGACCATTCATTCAGAAATGACTTTTTCATCTGTGTAATCTCTCACCATGGAATTATCCTTCAGATATGCATAAGACGTGTGAAATCTGTGGTGTTGATGCCACGTAAAAGCTGATCTCAGGTGTTGAGACTTAGAGAGGCTTAGATTGGAGTAATTTAGTTATTGCTCTTTCTGAACAAGATTTAATTTCTCACAAGTGTTCCCTCGCTCTCCAGAATCCATATTTGCTTTTAAATGCTATTTGCCTCTAGAATATTAATGGGAGCCGGAATATTAATGTTTATTTTCAGCTTCCAAATCAAAAAGTCTTATGTTTTTCACTTTTATAACCGAGGACCTTATAATTTGCAGTCTAATAATCATAACTAATGGATTAAGAACTTGGTCCATCAAATGCAATTTATGCATCCATCTTGAGCACATTCCTGCTCTCTTTCTAAATTGATGAACCCAATCTATCAAGCCGCCATTCCTCTGTAATTATAGACGCAGATCTAGATCTATAGATCTGTAATTTCTTCATAAAAATGGTAAATAACATTTACCGCCAGTTAAACCTAGTCTGTCTCCCTCCGTTATGAAATGTGAGATCTTAAAAGCTGTCGTTAAAGAATATTAATCTTTTTCTTGCTCCTCAAGGGCAGGAGAAATTTAGTCTCTGTCTCACAGCTTAAATAAATGGAAATATAACAGAGAAATAAGCTTTTCGGTGTACAAGTTAGCACAATAAAACCACACCACAGGGTTTTTCATACATATCAAGGTTTTTAGACATTGTACATAGTTTAATAAACATAATATTTATCGTTTAAAACAATGGTTTGATGTTCTTGTATGTTAATTAACATACATTTTTGTTTAATTTTTTGTGTCTGTAAAAGTCTGCAATTTGATTGACAACTTGCCCCTTTTTTGTCGCAAAGGCTTTATATTGTAATTCATTAATGTAATACGCAATTAATTAAATGACAGGATACAGTGTGTAATTTTAGCACACTGTGCGTGGCTTTAGATCTTTTGTCTTTACTGATATCTTCCAAATTTGCATTTATAAGGCTGTGGAGGACGAAGTTAATCACTTTGCATTTGGCCAGGTGGCTTTCTGCCTTAATCACACCGAAATAGGTAATGATATTTTCCTCCTCACTCAAATAAGGGAGCCACTGCCCAAGGTTGAAATTAGGGTCCTTGTTCTTAGAGGACAAATCTAGTTCACTCTTTCTAGTGTGTGATTGTCTTTGGTCTGAATTATTTTTAAGCAAATTAGTATGCTTGGATGATATGATAGCCTTTTTTTGAAATCCTATTAAAAGCAACTTCATTACAGCAAAATTCTCTGTAATGATATGCAAAATGGTTGACAGTGTTACAGGTTTGGTTATTATATGCATTAAATGTGGCTTTTTGATTGCAATGGTAAATTGGATTAAGGGATCCGGGGTCCTAAACAATGCATGAGAGTAAATGGCTTAAGTACATGCAACTCAGCCACATGGTTTGCTTTCACAAAAGTAACCTTTTTTTTCCCACTGGGGTTTGTAATATTAAATGTCTAGCACTGCTGTGATGCACCTAAGGGGGCACCAGTCACATTTCTACAGAAAACTAATCTTTTAAGGAATTTAAGATGCTGTAGTTTAGAGAGACTTTTTTTTTGAAAGGAGACTATAAAATCCTGAACTGACATTCACACAAATATTTAAAAAGATGATTAAAAATAAATAAATAACAAATGAACAATAGTAACAAACTAACAAATTGTAAAGGAACGTGACAGACCAACATAAAACCGGCATTTTTTTTATGTTGTTTATATGGTTACATTATTAGTAAACACTTAAAGGTTTTAAAGGTTTAAAGCATTCAGAATCTATATATAGTTTTTTGTATATAGTTGTATCTATGTTTTAGATTTTATTATTATTATTATTATTATTTAAATATGAAAACATATGTAAATATAAAAAATACAAATTTTAACTGCAACGATTTAGTTTTGTTTTATTATTATTATATTATACATATACTCTATATATATTGCATATTTTAAGTTAAAATTTATATTTATATATAAAATTTTATACACACTATATAGGCTATATATATATTATACATACACACACACAAAAGTTGTATTTATTTATTATTATGTTTTACATATAGTTTTTGGGGGAATGTAAAAGCATTTAGAATCTTCCATCCATTCTTCATGCTGCTTCAAAATCCATTTTTCATTGCTTGTATTTTAACAGCATCTTTTATCCTTTTATTGATGAAAAGGCAATTTTACAGAATTTAATGTCTCCCCAAGCCTTACCTACCAAACCTAAGCTATTAAAAACCGCTCTTCTTTTAAATCCTTATCAACTTGCCCTCCTCCAATTTGGCTGAGATATAGTTATTATCCAATCTCCACACACTTGATTAAAGAGCAGGCCTGCATGACTGTCACCCTACCCGACGTGACATCTCCCTTCTGGGCCACCGTATGACTCACGGCCCCTCTCCTGCCTGTGCGGCGTTCGGATCATGTGACGGGGATTATTAATGGCCGCCGTCTTTCTGCCACTTGACACAGTGCTCCAGCTGTCAGTGGGCTCGTGGGCCGTATGATTCTGGCGCTGGTGCGGTGCCAGTCCTGGGTCTGACCCATCCGTCACTGTCAGCGGCAGTTGGGTGATGAATGGACCGGGGAGGCACGGCAAGAGGATCCATACTCACCCATGTCTCGCTTGCTCCTCTCTAAGACGTCCTCATGCCAGCTGAGGCCTGCATGGCCTTGCTCTTCCTAACCCAACCCTGATTACTTAAACCAGCTGGTTGTCTTTCACGGGTCGGGTTTATCCTCGGCGCACATTAATTGTCACTTCTTTGCCATGTTTTTTTTTTTATATCCTTGACATAATGTCATTTCTTTGATGCAATGTTTTTATCCCGATCAGTTTTTATTAATAATGTGCTTTTTCAGTGAAAAACCTGATAACAGAGGCTCTAAATGTGCCCTGAATTTAACCACTTAACTTTCCCTAACTGTCTGTGATCCATATTTACTTTCCTTTCACGAAGGATCACTGCAATTGTAATTGTATTAGTAATTATTCATTTAACCCGGTTATAAGGAGCTAACTGTTCCCTCAGAGACAGCTTTCGTTGCTAAAAGGCAATTCATTTCTGAGAAGAAATCTAATTAGAGGCAAATGCTTAGAAGAGAAATCCTTTCTGGTGATAATCTTATTTGCCAGCATTAACATCCCAGCTGTGGCTGATGTTTGCCCATTATGACAAAATGTTTGTACTCGCTTTTGTAGTAATAGGAAGTGCACACACACTTCTCTCAAGCGTTTGATTGCATCACCTGCTAGTCATTCGCCCTTAAACATCTGTTCAACCTTTGCATTTCCAGGTTTGGATACTAGAGTATCTTATTCTTGTTGATGGAATCATGTTCACTCCTGTTAATGGATCTCGCATAAGGCCAACGGCAAAAAAAATACTTTTTTTTTCTCAACTAAACGACTTTGAGTTTGATTGTGGATTAACTTATTCAAATTAGTTTTGGAATATGGCTGTCCACTGCTCGGAGTTTGTTTTCATGGTATGTGTGTGTAGGTGTTCACTACTGTGTGTGTGCGCTTGGGTGGGTTAAATGCAGAGCACAAATGGGTCACCATACTTGGCCACATGTCACTTCACTCACTTCAAATGCTTCAAGTACTTGACTTTTTTTATAGTGCGAGCAGGGTTCTCCAAGACCGTTTCCTGAATGGTCAGTTCAGTTTAGTGAATCTATAGTGTGTTGCACAAATATTATCATAATATTTCTTAAAAGAATAGAAATAACCGTTAATATAACAATTAAGAAAATACAGTTATCACATTTATTCTCATTTGGGTTTTTTTAGACTTGCATTTAAAAACAAAGTGACAAATATTTTAGGCTACATTATTACTCTCTGACAAAGTGTTTTTTTCTAAACATGGTTTTCACTCACGAACCCAATATACACATTTCATACATAAATCTCTTGGAAAAGCATCTGTGGCACATGTGTACAGTATCCATGTGATTAGCTCAGTGACACAGATATGCTCTTCACACACTAGTAGCAGCTTTTAAATGGAAGTCATCCATAAGAAACCAGGGGCCACTGGGGAGGGCCAGCAGAGGGCTCTGATTAATTCAAATGTGTCCGGCGTGGCGGTGCAGATTGGAAAGTTCCCCAGCATGCCGAGGGGGGGCCGGGCCAATGTGGTCATCCGGAACGGCCGGTGCAGCCTTCCCAGGACCCCCCGTTTCCTCTCCATCACTGTCAATAATGCAAACTGCGGCCCCTTACATCGTTTAATTTACTATTTCAATGATTACATACCTCATTGCCTTACCATTGTTTCGCTGATTGATTTAATTAAGTTTGGATTAATCATGGCAGGTGATATTTAATGTTTCGGAAGAGTGTGGAGAGTGAGGGGCCCGAGATGGAGAAAATCACTCTATGACACTTCACTGAACAGGAGGTCACAAGAAGATTAATACGCCGTATGGACAGGGGTTAAAAAATAAATTTCACTCATGTTCTGGCTCTTTGGTTTTCTCTGCTCTCTTCATTTTTCCCCATCTTGCGCCATTGGCCTCCCCACCCCATTCTTTACCTTTTGTTGATTAGTTCTCGCAGAATGTGAAGCGACGGTACGTGGAGGTCAGATGAATTATGACGGCAGCCTTTCAAAGGTGACCCAAAGCACTGATCTTGTGATCTACATGTAAAGCGCTTTTCTCACCGATCAGCCTCCTGATGTCTGTCTGCTTTCTGCTGCTTCTGTCTTGATGCCTGTATGAAGCATGTCCGCATCACACGGGACGGGTCAGATAATGTGAGATTATTCCTGCATTTGACATGTGACAGTGTAGAATGTAATACTTAGATGACAGTGAAAGAGCTGCACTGTAGAATGGCATCAAATTCACATGATGAGTACAAAATTGAACGTCTGTATGTTAATGCATTTTGTTAATATCCTACTTCCTTAACAAATGTGTTTCTCTGTGTTTCATTTACAAAGCTGTGGGATGCCAAAAAGTCACCTATGATGGTTTGTTATATTAAAGAATAGCAGTTGTGTGTGTAGCCATCCAAGCTTTTTTCTCTTTGATGCTCATTTCAATTATTCACTTTTAGAGCACCCCTAATATGCCTTTTCAATTATGATCTTTCATGCAGTGTGTCATGTAGCTGTGTGTGAGCATAAACTATCTGCAAAGTTGTGACACCGACAGCGAACGATAAATAAAGTTATTGTCTACCAAAAAAAAAGAATCGGCTCACATTCGCCTAAACGAGTCGTCAGCAATTCAAATCTTTTTCTGTTACGGATCCACATCACTAAGTAACATATTTGCATAATGTCCGCCCACATTCTACGCCGCGAACAACTTGCCCCGCCCCCAAACAGTACAATCTCCACATGTTACATCATGTCAAGAAGATGCTGTATCCTGTGAGAGTAAATCACATTGTTTTATATGCCCTTCTGAAAGATGAATCTACAAAGAATGAGTGGATAACATAAATTTTTTTCAACAACACCTCAGCAGTACAGTCTCTTGTTGTGTTCGCGTCATTTTACTGATGACTGCTTTTCCAATCTTGGAGTACAATGCGATATTCACCAAATGCTTGGTCTTAAAAGATGGATCAGTGCCCAGTTTATTTGGACCGGCTTGCTCCTCTGAACTTCTATCTGTAAGTAAGATTAATAATTGGTGATTGTATATCTAGCGATCGTTCAAAATACGTCCTTGTGTACGTTATGTTGTGTAACAACTCTGCAGATATCTTGGGCCCCGTTTACACGAAGGGAAAATGCAGATATGTCCCTGCGGTTTGGCCTCTCATTTACACGAAAACCCTGTTTTTATCACAGAAATCGATTATTTCTAAAAACTCCGGTCGAGGTGGAGATTTCAGAAAATGCCGTTTTCGCGTCGCAGTGTAGACTGTGAAAACTGAGACTTTTTAGTCATATGATGCAGTCATGTGACCAGTCCAACTGATGGCAGACGATGTTGTACAGCAGTTGTTTAGTTTTCTCTCAATTTTGACAGCCCTATTAAGGATTAATATCATTTTGTAAATGCTCCAGATAGCATTTCCTTAAAGAATACGTAATACAAGTAAATAAACGGCAGATGGAAATGACGCAGATCGAATCGTCTTATGTTTCAAGCATGCGCAGTACAGGAACGTAAGCGTTTTTAGTTTTTTAAATGTGGATGAACAAGTCTTCAGAAACGATTGAAAACGATAGTGTAGACGTGGAGCATTTTTAGAGGAAAACGCCGTTTTCAAATTTATCCGGATTAGTGTAAACGTAGCCTTGGTAATCGGCTATCTTGCGTTTCTGTAGTTCAGTTGTTCAGCTGGAGGACTAATGTAATCTAAACATTGTGATTGATGCAGCTTGACTGTCTGTTTGTCTCATTAGTTTAAGTAATGTTAAACGATGTATAACGCTGTGTTATACAATGCTAAAGTTCACAATGTAGAGGTGTGCCCGATTTGTTTACAAAAGCACATTGCGAGCACTTTCCACGGTAGTCCTTGCTAGTTGACGTATTCTCTCAGAAAGCACCTCTAGTAATGTAAGAGAGTATAGTTTTGGTACAAGCTCTGTGGACCGCTGTAGTGGTAGACCAATCATAAAGGACTGCGCCATCTGACCAATCACAGCAGTGAGGGCTCACGGAGAGGCGGGGTTTAGACAAACTGATTCTTCAAACTGCTTCACACGAGTCGTTTATGAATCATTTAGAAATGCAACGCAAGTTAAGTAATAATATTACTTTTTCCAACTAGTAAACTAGTAAAGTAACTAGTAAAGTAACGCAATACTTTTTAATTTTAGAGTAATATAACTGAGTTTCTTTTTCCAAAAAGTAATGTCAGTTACTTTGTTTTCTTATTTATTGACTGACAAGTCTCCAGACACCATGTTAGGAGAAATCAGAAATACAGAGGCATTGTGTGCGGTGTGTGAATACAGTGTAGTTCAAGACTAAATGTGAATGTGACTCTAAAAAGCAGATTTAGTATTAATACTTATTAATTTAGTATGACTATGATGCAAACCTGCAATAATTAAATTACACAGATGTATCTAATCTTATTTTATTAACCAATATCTTTGCTGCTGACCTTTTGATGATACAGTTCAACCATACTTGCAAGCAAAAGGTAGTGTGCTTCGTTGTATTTTTATTGCTGAAGAAGAGTTTTGAACTTTCTTCTGTATTCTACTTTACAAATGAGAATTTACTTTTTCTTCGACCTGAGATTTATTCGTGACACTTTTTGGTGTGCTTTTACATTTGCTATAAATAGAACGTCTTCTTTTACAAACAAACACTCAAGCTCTGCCCATATTTAAAAAGTAACGCAAAAGTAACGGAACATTACTTTTAATAAGAAGTTTATGTTTTCTGAAGAAACAAAGCATTTATGGGTTTGGAACGACATGCGGGTAAGTGATTAAGGACAACATTTTCATTTGGGGTGGAGTTATCCTTTAAGCTTTGTTTGTGAAACCATTGGTAAGAGTTTTTGTTTAAATCTTTAGTATAGAAGATATCCTTCTACACTTTTTAGGAGTAGTACTTTGTTCTTTGAGTAATGTGGTAATGATGTTCTTTTTTTGGCATATAAAAGTACATAAAAATGTCAAATCTAAACATTCCGCACAATGTCTGAACAAATATTATGTTTGTTTTTGCACCTGCTAAATGCATAAAAAAAAAAAATATATATATATATATATATATATAATATATATAAATATATACATATATAACACATCTGGCTTTGATATCCAATGCACTCTTCCGTTGGCATTAAATGACATTGATGTTTACAAAAATCCAGTTCAGATGCCTGTGCAATGCCACGCTGATGTTAACACAACACCTGTTACCACAGACCGAGGGCAAGCCTATCCAGTACAGAACAATGGGAGGAGTAGCACAATCAGGGCCAGAGGTAAATTAAAAGGTTTGCAATGATCCTTTGATGAGACCACATGGCACAGCTAAATGGAGCAGTCTCTCCCTTATCAGGGCCTAAATCAGCCTCTTCATGAGGCACAGCGGCCCCGAGCGCACGCCGGACGTCAGACAATGGCTCTTGAGGTGGAGCTGAGGGAATCCCCTGACTCGTGCCACATATGTCCCCAGCTGCGTTGCCCTCTCATCAAGAAAGTCATCTTTGGCGTGCCGCTCATTGTGGCTTTACAAGGGAAAGCTTTGAATGTAATTATTTGTCCAGGGTTCTGATATCATTAACATTGTAATAGGGCATCTGTCAGCGTTATACCCTGCTGCTCTAGTTAAACTTGAGCCTTGCGCTTTTCTATTTACGTGCGATTCAGTCCATTAATTAACCTGTGGTCTCGGTCAACCCCCGAATTCCCTTTACGCGTCACGACACGCGACGCGTGTGACACGCACGCCACTCATTAACTCCTAATTTAACCGTTATGATTTTGAATCCTCCCTTGTTTACCACAAACATGATTCAGTGATTGCACTAATATTTATCGAAAGAGTCTAATGAGCCATGCAAATTATGTGTGTAATTTACGTTGCAGCAGCTACCTGTCATTTTTATGAGGATTTTGATTTAAAATACTTCTATAGTGATACCATTTCCTGTTATGGATGCATTAGTAGAACAGCTGCATTTGTAAAAATGGGAATAGGAGGACGGTACACAAACAAACCGTCGCAGTGGGAATATACGATTTGGTTGGGATCGTTGTTGACAGGGTTTCATGACTGACGAGGGCTGCATATGACGTTCGTTGTTCAGCAGTGAAATATGGTTTTTCAGTTGATTATATGTCCATATAAATAATAGGTGAGGCCGGAATGATCATTAAATCATTACTAGGGTCCAAAATGTTCATTAAATCATTCCTAGGGTCTTTGTTTGTGTCCAGATGAACACACTTCTATGGGCCATCTGTTACTTGCGTCCTATCTATTTTCTCCTCAGACTGCTGAAACTGCTGAACCATGCACGGCTTGGCCCCGTCTCCTCATCACCATAGAGTCATTACAGATTTAATGTTCTCCAGACCATGCTGCGCTGTTAATAGTTTACTAAACGTACAGTTGTGATTGCTGCAAGATGTGCCGTATTGTGTTCGGGGTAAATAGATTCAAAGAAACAATACAGTAGTAACTGTAATGGAAAGGATCGTTCCATAAAACTGATAAACTGATTTTTGGTGTGGATTTTTAAGTTTTCAGTTTTAAACATTCTGTTAGACAAATAGTGTAAAAAATAGCATTTTTAAAATAGCAGTTTTAATATGTTGACATTTTCAACATTTTCTACCATGTTGGTGTTGGAGGTATTGTAAGACTATATATATATATATATATATACACATATACAGTGCCCTCCACTAATATTGGCTAAGGTGGCTGTGAAAATAAATCTCCATAGTTTATCCTTTTGATCTTTCATTAAAAACATTCACACAATTCTAATCATTGAATTAAAACAATTGAAAAAAGGGAGAAATTCATGTGATGAAATTAATGTTTTTCTCCAATAATTGTTGACCACAATTATTGGCACCCCTAGAATTTTTTAGGAGTAAAATATCTCTTAAGTATATTCCCATTCATATTCACATTTTGAGCACTCCAGGGTGATTATGAACATGAAAATATCCAGCCCTGGATTTCTGCTTCACAGAAATATATATAGGAGGGGAAACAAAGCCCAAATTTCTTTAATCATCAACACAATGAGAAAAAACAAATAATATATTTATCATGTGCAGCAAAAGATAATTGAGCTTCACCAGCTAGTGAAGTGGTTTCAAGAAAAGAGCTAGAGCAGTGAAAATGACCATTTCCACCATCAGGGAAATAATTAAGAATTTCCAATCAACATAAAATGTTAGGAAACTGCCTGGAAAAGGACGTGTGGAGGACTCTATCCTCCTAAAACACGGCGAGGGGTAGAGTTTGAGTGGCTAAAGACTCTTCAAGGATCACAGCTGGAGAATTGCAGAAAATAGTCTCAGGGTCAGAAAACCTTTAAAAAATAGTCAATCAGCCCCAACATCAGCACATTCAGGAGGGTTTAAGAAAAATTCTCCTCGCTTATCCAAAAACAATCTCCAGCATG
The DNA here is from genome assembly GCA_032359435.1 of Enteromius unitaeniatus. NCBI lineage: Eukaryota > Metazoa > Chordata > Actinopteri > Cypriniformes > Cyprinidae > Enteromius > Enteromius unitaeniatus. Next base: position 6,886,248 of record JAUMHI010000067.1, read on the forward strand.
TTCAGTTTTCAGACAGGACTGGAACTACAAATGGGACTGATCAGATAGAAGTAAAAAATCAGCAAACACTCAAGATGGGATTGGTGAACACAGGGATTAAATGTACTCCATGCGTACAATGAAGTATGAATTATCCCTTTAAGTTGATACTTTACAGACAAACAGAGCAATTATAAAAAAATATATAGTAAAGAAAAGATTGTGTATATAAAATAAAAAGGTCATTTGTAATAGTTTACTTGCTTACAAAAGTTAATTAATAAGAAGTAATTAATGTTTAAGTTATTTATTTATTTTAAATTAAGATTTAGTTCCTTGTGTAGAAATATAGAAATATCCATATATATATATATATATATATATATATATATATATATATAGTGTTAAAGAATTAAATTGTGTTTCAAATGAAACAAAAATACATTTTGAATAGTTTATTTACTGACAAAAGTAGAAATGTCCTTGTGTAAAATTGTGCATACTTGCACATAAATATATAGTATGGAGATAATAAAATTATTATTATTACTGCTGTATTATTGCCTTAATGATATAATATTTATTTTGTACTTTTTCAGTTTTTTCCTTTTTTTTATTCATTTATAATTTATTATTATTATTATTATTATTATTATACATTTTATCTTCTATATTAGATTAGCATAATAGACCTATGTTAACTTGTATATTAGGTAGGCATCAGCTATTCGTTGTTGAAGTTTCAGAGATACATGTATTTGAGGGACACAAATGGCACTCATTGTGTAGAATTGCCCCTCCATTTTTGAGTGTCATGTGGCGTCTGCTAGTTTTTTCTTTCCCAGGAAAACATTTGTAGTTGTATTTAACAAAAAGTTTCTGGTGTCAGTGGGATTAGAGACAGATAAAGGCCGAGGAGAGATGTCAGTGAGACTTACCTGAGAAATGTGCCTACAGGCAAGCTAAAGGTCAAAAGAAAAACTTATCCATTTTCTTTCATTGCACCCCAAACAGAGAGACTGGAAACAATTTTTTTCCAGAGTTTAATCTCAAAATAATGATTATGCACCTGTGTGTGAATAACTTTGAATGTGGAATAGAGGAGGAGGATACATTTCTGGATTCATTTAGACCAGGGGCAGGCGGCAGCGCTCCACGGCTCCAAGACAGCAGAAAACAGAGCATTTACGCAACACAGCCTGAGAGATTAGAATATAGGTGTGCATTTATATTGCCTCCTTTGGTGTCTCCTAAATTATTCATATCATCCAGATCAATTCAGTCAAAATGTGTTCTGTGACGGAGGTTATGCATCTAACGGGTTTTTCCTCTACCTTCATTTCACTGTAATACAGATCTCTCTGATCAGCGGCAGACGACGCCAGAGCTGTTTCTAAATGACCTGCAGGTGTGTTGACATCGAGATGTGGATATACTGCATGTGTCTTTGTTTTGCAAACACGCCAGGTGACGGATGTTGAGTAAAGAAGGCCCTAAGAGGTTTCGATAATGTTTGATAGACATGAATGAGAGCCGTCAGGCAAAGGACTGTCTAATGGGGTGAATCATTTAAATGAGGTGTAATGTGAGGTGACAGCAGTTTGAACCCTTGAGTTAGATAAGTTTAATGTTTTCACATATAGTTTTGGTCGATATGCTGCGCGGTCATATTGTCCTATTGTTGTTATTATTATCATGTTCATTCATTGATTTAATTATTTACGTACCAGCCAGTGAGTGAACCATGTATGGCTATGGTATGGCTAAAAGCAGCCTAATGTTATGGTATGTTCACCCCAAACGTGAATGTAATCATTTGTGTGAGTAGATCACAGGGTAAAGGCTAAATTTATACCGGGTGATGCAAAGTTTGCTACCCGCTATCTGCGAATGAGCAAAATCTATGCTTAATTGCACGCACAAATTAAAGAGCAGATTTCAGTCAGCAATCAACAAAACTGTGTTTCAGCCATGTTTTCATCTAAAGATTCAAATTAAACATGAGCAAAACATATGCAAATAAAGCACAGTTTCCATCCAACGAGTCAAAGAGAACAAAATGTCACTTCCTGGTAAACTTTGGCACCAAATATCAATACTAATATGTGGTGCTAATACTAGCACTGAATATAATAATTTTCATATATGAAATAAGGAGCCTGTCCTCCAACAAAAGAATGATTTGAATGATCATAGCAACATGTAATTGCTGTGTGAACAAGATTATTCAAATTGTCCCATCTCATGGAACAAAGTCACATGGCTTTTTCGATGCGCATAGAGGAATTTGTTCTGTAAATGTGTTTCTATAATAGTTTATGCAAAAAATGTCTAATTGGATAAAATGTTTATCCTACTCAAATGTGTGCATACGGACATCAAATTTATTAACACGTTAATAAAGGTCTAGATTTGGAGTCATACTCAAAATTTAAGTGGATAAACACTACAGGCTGATCCAACTTTGATGTAATGTCCTTAAAACGGAGGCTTAGTAGTGTGTGTGGCCTCCATGTGCCTGTATGACCTCCCTACAACACCTGGGCATGCTCCTGATGAGGTGAAGGATGGTCTCCTGAGGGGTCTCCTCTCAGACCTGGACTAAAGCATCCGCCAACTCCTGGACAGTCTGTGGTGCAATGTGGTATTGGTGGATGGAGCGAGACATGATGTCCCAGATGTGCTCAATTGGATTCAGGTCTGGGGAACTCGTCTTGTGGGAACTGCTGACACACTCCAGCCACATGAGATCTAGCATCGTCTTGCATTAGGAGGAACCCAAGGCCAACCGCACCGGCATATGGTCTCACAAGGGGTCTGAGGATCTCATCTCGGTACCTAATGGCAGTCAGGCTACCTCTGGTGAGCACATGGAGGGCTGTGTGGCCCTCCAAAGAAATGCCACCTCACACCATTACTGACCCACTGCCAAACCGGTCATGCTGGAGGATGCTGAACGTTACGTCTCCAGACTCTGTTACTTCTGTCACGTTCTCTGTGTGAACCTGTGAAGAGCACAGAGCCCCAGTGGCGAATTTGCCAATCTTCTGCATGGTGTTGGTCTGTAAGCACAAGCCCCACCTGTGAACGTAGGGCCTTCTTATCACCCTCATGGAGTCTATTTCTGACTGTTTGAGCCGACACATGCACATTTGTGGCCTTCTGAAGGTCAATTTGCAGGGCTCCTGTTCCTCCAGGCTAAGGTGCTGCTGGGTTGTTGCCCTCCTATGTCCTCCTCCATGTCTCCTGATGTACTGGCCTGTCTCCTGGTAGGGCCTCCATGCTCTGGACACTACGCAAACAGACACGGCAAACCTTCTTGCCACAGTTCACATTGATGTGCCATCCTGGACAAGCTGAGCCACTTGTGTGGGTTGTAGACTCCGTCTCATGCTACCACTAGAGTAAAAGCACCACCAGCATTCAAAAGTAAAAGTAAAACATCAGCCAGAAAGCATAGGAACTGAGAAGTGGTGTGTGCTCACCACCTGCAGAACCACTCCTTTATTGGGGGTGTCTTGCAAATTGCCTCTCATTTCCACCTGTTGTCTATTCCATTTGCACAACAGCATGTGACATTGATCATCAATCAGTGTTGTTTCCTAAGGGGGCAGTTTGACATTGATACGTGCTTTTATTGTCTGTTGCCATAACCATTGGAGTATGATATTTTAATAGACTTTGAAGTATAAAAAAATATTTTTTACAATAAATGTTTGTTTTACTTTAAAACGATTAGATTGTGCTGGTAATTTATTGCGTCTGACTGAACATTCTCCCTCTGTGTGGTGGAATTGAATTTAAAGGCAAAGATAGCGCACATAAATCCCAGGCAGTGTGCCATCGTTCCTTATCTTCATTACCGCATAAATATAGCTGTTGACATTCACCGGTAGATCAAGATGTTTCTGTGGGGGAATAAACTCTGTTACTGACACCTTGATTTTTAACATGTGAGCAAATAACTGGGAACTATGAATTTCTGAAGAGGAAATAGATTAGATCATTATGGTGTTAACGGGTGAGAGGCAAATGTGTTTTCTGACTTGCCGGTTCGGCTTCGCGTGCACGTCATTCACGTCATCCAGCCCTGTGCCCCAGAGCTTAATAGATCTCTGTGAATCTACTCCTGGTGTCAGAGTGGGCTTCTGTCATCTGTTTTCGTCCTTTGTCCCAGGCTGAATTTATCTCCCTATGGACTGAGCCGCTCCCCTCCCTGCTGGACAAGTGTCCTGCAGATCTCCAGCAACGTCTGCAGTCTTCATTACTCCTGACCCCAGTTTGGTCATCAGTCACTTAGTAAAACAAGCCAGGAATTGGTCCTGACTGTGCTCCTTGGGCTCTGTGTGTGATGTGTTTCAGATCCAATTATCTGGGCCGAGAGCATGACAGACACCTGATGGGAGAAACTCAGCATGTCAGTCTCACCTGTCCAAGGACTGAGTCGCCCTGTCTCTGTTTCTTTCTTTCACTCCTGTGGGACCAAAAGCTTTTTCCCACACAATTACAGGTGTCATTTTGTCCTTAAAGGTTGCTTGAAATGGATGCAGTTGTAGTCGGTAGTAACATTGACATTTAAAAACTAAAAGTGAGAAATTAAATATTTTTTATTACAGCCTAAAAGAGCTTACTAATAATACAGTAATAAAATTTTCAGTGAATTTTAGATATTTAATACATTTTATTATTTATAACTTACTCAAATTTAGCGAAAATTGCTCAACTATGTTGACAGGTTTTTAAGCTATGTGCTTATTATAATATATATAATTCAGTATACTTAAACTGAATGATAATAGTTTTTAACATGTAGATCAAATTTTTATTTATTTTAACACTTTATTATATACATTACTCAACTTTAGGGTAAATTGTTGTATAAACTTTTATCATCAGATTTTAAGTTATTACTTTTAATGAGTAATTCACAATTTTTAAGCTTTAATGGCATTGATTTTTACATGTAGATGCAATTATACAAATAGTAGTAATAGTGTAATTTTAATTTGATTCATTTTATTTATTAATTTACTCATCAGATCATCTAAAAGCTTTCAAGTTATTGCTTTAATTATATTTCAGTATGTTTAAATGTAATCATAATAATAGCTATCTAATTTATTATATTTTATTTAATAATTTATTATAAAATATTATTAATATTTTAATTATTTATTATATTCAATTAGCTTTAGGGTAAATTGTTTTATCAGTTGTTTAACAGATTTTAAGTTATTTACTTTTACTTTTTAAGTAATTTTTATGTACTTGTACAATTCAGTATTTTTAAGCTGAATAGTAATAAAGATTTTTCGATCCAATAAATGTTATCTTAATTTTATTCATTTTTATTAATTTACCTAACAGCTTAGTTATTAACAGCTTTTAATTAGAATTCAGTACTATTTTTTTTATTTGTGGATCTAAGTATCCAGATGTTATTGTAATTATTTATTGGCTTTATTTGCTCAAATTGTAGGCTAAAATGTTAAATCAGATTTTAAGGTATTCTGTAGATTTAATAAACCTAATTTAATATGTTAAACTTCCAAGTTCAATAAATATAAAATTTAAAGTTTAGTTTATTGTAAATATTATGTGTTCCTGATGTAAAAAAAAAAAAAAAAAAAAAAAGACCACTGAAGATGGTTGAGCAACCATGGTCACTAAGTTTGATGGATGCTCACCACATTTTTTTAAATTCTCAAAATAATTCAGATTAACATGTTCACACCCGCTCCATCCTCTGCTTTGCAATATCCTTTAAATGTTTGATTCTCAGTTCATTAAGGTATTTAGTCAATCTGAGACTATTGCCCTTTAGGATTTTTATTTTTTTTGTCCTGTCCTGAGAAAGGATTTTATCTCTCTCCATCCAGACGATAAGACCTCTCAGTGATGAATCCACAATTATCGATGGTTTCATATAAGCAGTGAACTTCTCCAATCGCCCTACATGGTAATTGTAACAGAAGTCATATGCATAAAATTAATTATACCGAACCATAAGGGCCATAAATCAGTTCACTATCAATTCTGGGAAAAATGTTTCAAGCACACATTCTTTTACATAGTTCAAGGTAAAAGAGGGAGGATTGTACCCTCTATCAAATGATCTTTAGCAGTGTCCAATTAATCTGTCTGTCCATCCTTTAAAGCTGAATAATTCTTTTCCCAGCGTTAAAATACTTTCTCCTATTAGCCATTAAGTTTACTATCAAATAAGCTGTTTTCTGAAAAGATCCAATCAATAATCAAGCTAAAACAGACAATAACTGCAGTGTGTATTGTCAGTGTAAACATGTATTTGTGAAAAAACTAAATTGTTTTTATACTAAGTGAATCTATTGGCCTCTGGGTTCTGAGGAGGATTTGGGAAATTATCCAAGAAGAGCGAACGACAAAGAAAGAGATAAAAGAGAGCAACAACCCCACAATAACTATTGCACACTTCCAACTCATTCATTTTCCATTTAATTTTTATTTGATGTATTTATTTTAATGAGACTTTGCCATGCAGTTCATTTCAGGTGCTAGCTGTCTGCAAGTCCAATTACTGGAAAGTCATTTATTCTGTCAGACTAAAAGGAATCTAATTGCCTAAACTGAATGCCTAATGAGCACTTAGGCAATTAATTCCCCAGCTGCTGAAATCTGTATATTGTAACCTAATTGAGTCATTTCACTTTAGCACTTCCTTTTACAAATGATATCAAAGAGTGTAATTTCACATTGAGGGGCAGTAGATCATGTTTTGTCTAGTTTTATGAGACTCCTGCAGTTTTTCTCTTATGTTAAAAATGCATGGATAAACGTGCTTATTAAATCTAAATCTTTTTTTTGGTGCTGTCACAAAATGTTATTTGATTCAAAATATTTGAGTTATCAGTGGCAATAATGCATCTTCATAATAGACGCATTATGATGTTGCTTTACCACAATTGCATACCCTTTCCATCTCAGCCAAAACTAACACGTCATATTACAATAATATTAGTTCAAGTAGTGAGAGGGGCTATTCCTTATCAAATAACACAAACTGAAGAGTTTATAATTGTGAGTGTTTGGTATTTTAATGAGGTGTTGGATTGTTGAGTCATTCCTTGTATTTCATTGGCTCCTCCTCAGCTATCTGTTTTGATAAGATGATAGAGGAACCCCAAGACTGTTGGAGATTCCACTGAGACAAGAAAATGAGTTTGAACTTTGCGGTTATACATGTGCAAAAAGGTTTTTTTGTTTTTTTTCAGTTGTTCTGCTTTTTTCAGGGTTCTGCTTTTTGATGTATAGTTGAGAAATTGTCATTTTTAGATTACAGTATATTTAAAATATAAATTAACAGTTTATATATATATATATATATATATATATATATATATAAGTTGTAATTAACTCCTATGATGCAAAAGCTGAGTTTTTAGCTGATCCTTTAGAATTTATTTAATATAAGTAAAAACTGTGTGGCATCCACCTCCGAAAGCAATGATCACGTTTATTGTGTTTCGTTTTCTCATTCTGAGGTGTAAATAATTTATTATATATATAAAATATTATTATATTCAATGGCTTCTCCTACTTTTTTCAAAGGTATTTAGTGCCAGTTTATCAGAAAGTGATGATTTTGTTCTCTTTGAACTCATTGGATGGAAACATGCTTATTCGCAAGTGTTTCATCAGAGTGTTAGTGTATTTCAAAAAACCTTTGCATCAAAATGATCATCAAATGAGCTCAAGAATGTTTCTTGTTAGAAACACTGAGCCTCCATGAACAACAATGGAAATGTTTTTCTTCCCTCCGTTCGAGATTTTGTCTTGGTTCTTTTTACATGGTAATTTTTATAGGGCCACTTTAGCAAAATGTCCTGCCAACTTCCCTCTGCAAACAGCAAAGCCCTCTCAAGACATTTAAAGCTGGATAAACTCCTCTAAAGGCTTTAATTATCTTAATGCAGCAATTTCACAGATTATTTAAAATGCTGTCATTTACTTTAGCTTTTCACGAGGGGGTGGGGTCCAGGGGTCAATAAAACAACGACCGACAGAGGCTCATATCGGAGATACGTGATGACACAACTCTTGTGTTAAACTCTATGGATCAGCTGTATCGCTCTGTGGGCATCTAAGGGACCTCTTCCCGGCGAGGAAAGTAATTGATTTCAATTCAAATGGGTTTCCTATGAGGATTTATACGCTGGATGGTTTTATGAGGGTTGCAAAGGAAAAGTGAATAATGGGCTCTTTTATTGTTGCATTTAACATGTATGTTAAAGCCACGATTAATCAACTGTGGCAGCCGTGTAATTTAGCATTTAATTTTGTCACATGCTGTGCAGGTTGTCCTGGTCAGAGTTGGATCCATAAAAAGGACCAAAAAAAAAGCAACAAAATGAACAACAATAGTATTTGGTTTAACTTGGCTGCCCATTTTGAAAAAATACAGATTATATTTTTCCTCTATGCTTGATGTATTATAATCCTCATAATAGCCTGTTTTACATGACCCCTCAACTAATACATAAACATAAACAAGGCTAGGACATATTTGATATGGTCCAGTCCACACCTTGACTGTATGAATTTTCATGGACATCTCTGATCTGTCATGTACATATGAAATATACACAGATGTGCGTATGATTGTACATGTATTCATCTTATGCAGTTTAAGACATTTGCTGTATCATGTTTGCTAATATGATATTAAATGCATTTCAATTTATTTATTTATTTTTTCTTCTTTTGACACCCATTTCTAGGTTAAGAAGTCATGTATTTTCCTTTAATCACCAGAAAAACTGCCACGGAGTCATAATTATTTTCTTTTTTTAGCCAGGTTACAACTATTTATTCATTTTTAGCTGATTTTTACATGCTTGCAACAATTCGGAGGAGATAATTTTATGTCTAATCCTTATTAGAAGGTTAGAAGTGACAGAAGAAAATGCAAACATGTCCTAGATATCCAATATATTTCACAATTTGTGGGGAAAAAATTGTCTATATAAATATTTACATTTACAGTATTTAAACATATTTTATGCAGATTTTAATAAATATATATATATATATATATATTATTTTTTATCATTAAAATGAAACATTTGTCAGCTTTTGGTATTTTGATGAGTGCGTTAAAGCTGATACACACACACATATATAAACATACACACATATTCATGAAAAAATTAAACTTTTAATGATGTTTTAGACCTCAGCTGCATTCTTTTTTTTTTTATTTATTTATTTTTTTTTTTGCAAATCAGCAGAATTTCTGCTGCTAACACTTTAGGGACAAATTCTTACTATAGTTGCTTATTAGAATGTCTATTATTAACATATTGGCTGTTTATTAGTACTTATAAAGCACATATTGTGCATGCCCATATTCTACATCCCAAAACCAAAACTTAAAAAAATTCTATTTAATCCTACTAAATTAATGCTAGTTCATATGTAGTTAACTGTTTGCTAATAGTAAAATTGGACCCTAATGCTCTGAAAAGCCAAAAAAAGACTTTTAACGAAATTATTAACATTGTAAACCATAAATGAAATGATGTAAGTTCACCTTTTCAACCACAATGTCAAAATGAAGCTCAAATGTTTGCCCATCATGTAGAAGTTGGCGGTGTGAGATCTAAAGAGTATGATATCCTCTGAAAGCCAAGCACAGGATATTATACCACACAATTGAACCCATTATAGCACTCCCAGTTACAAATTATCATTGCTCTCTTCTCAGCTGAAATCATTTACAAGCCAATGGCCAAGCAGCACACTCAATCCACAGCGCAGCATTCCTGACTGTGAAAGCTCAGGACGTCACCCGGGAGAATAAAGAGAGCTAGAGAGAACACTGACCACTGAGTGAGCCGAATGACCAAAGGCTTACAGGAAATTATATGACTGCCATGAGAAGACGCGACAATTCATCCCCATTTTGTGTGCTAGAGAGAGAGAGAAAAAAAGAGATGGTGGATCTCTTCAAATGTCTGCACTGTAAGGCTAATTTACTTAATGAATGCTTCCCTCTCTTTTGTGTCTGAGACAACCCCCTCTATGTGCCCTCCCTGCACAAGGAGGACCACCCAAGAGGGCCTCAGAGGCAGGTACAGTGGTATTGTCTGGGGTTCAGAAGTTCACACTATCTGCGAGCTGCTTGACTGGACTCTAGGACCATCATTGTTGTCTAGCTTAGAATAATAAGAGAGGCACTTGTGACCCACTATCAGAAGTATTAACATATTCCATTAAGTCAGCTCATCCTTCCTCTAGTTGAATAAAAATTGACTTCTGAACCTTTGCCAGAGTTTGGCAAGAGGTGTTTTATTTGGACAACCGTTACGGTTAAAAGCCGTGAGGTTTTTTTAGAACAGGGCTTTCAGGACTCTTTTTACAAAACTCAGCCCATTTTCAGTCTGAAGGGAGACGGAGTATATTGAGGCTTCATTTCATTTAGTTTAATTTATGCTCTTCTGTGCAGTGCTAATGTATGTAAGCTTTTTTAAATGCTAAATAGGTTTTTAAATTAAACCACAAAATAAAAACAAACTGCAACGTGTGTGTGTACAGTATATATATATATATATATATATAAGGGAAATATATATAAGGGAAAAGTTATAGTTAATAGTGTTACCTATTGTAGGGAATGTAATGCGTTCATCAACAAAAAAAAAAGAAGAAGCTGAAACTGACTGAACTGACTGACTAATTTGATAATTTTATTTTATTGCCATTTTTGTATGCAATTATTTTTTGCCATTATTTTTTTATATAAATAATGACTGATGAATAAATGATAGATGAAAAATTATATAAAATAGATGTTTCAGTTTGTTTTGTTTAATTGTCTTTTTTTTTTAAGTTTTTTTTTTTTTTTATTAAATAGTGTTTCAGGTTTTTTTCTTCCTTGCATTTAATGGCCTGTAGGGAAAGGAGAGCTGGCACCTAATTCATAAAGCCACCGAGCTATTAAAAATTATTTTGGTCAAATTATGTTTTGCGTGAGTGGACCTCCACATGATCCCGCTCTGGCTCTTGTTAAAGCCACTGTTTAGATACTATAATTTCATGACTGGTTAACATTCATTACCGTAGGATTTCTTTTTCATTGATGGGTGAAGGGGAGGGGGAGGGCGGAGGGGCGGAGAGAAAAAAGGCCAGTTTAATGTGCCCCATTTACTACACTGTTTAATTCAGCTAAAGAAATAACATACAATATATATGCGGCCACCGGACAAGCCAGACTTCATTTAAAGGCTTTATCAATAGACCTGCTGCTCTCCGGTTTCTCCATAAGCCTGAGCGATTCGTACACAGGTTGCTCTATGTACGTTTATGCCGGTGCGTTTTAATTTTATTATAAAAGCTGTGTCTGTGTGAGTGGGTGTGGAGGGGGCTCGGGGACATCTGCTCTTCCTTTGGCGTGGCAGCGAACACAAAGGCCATCAAAGTGACAGAGGTTAAGTCAACCCATGGCATGGCAGCTGCTCACCCTCCCCATACATATCACCCTCTTGCCCATTCAAACCTCCCCTTCCTTAGAAACTCCCTCCACGTCCGTCCCCCTGATGGATTGTCCCTAATATCATTAGCCTAAACATTCAACTAATTATACCAAGTCTCATTTTGGTCAGACACTTAAAATCTTATAAGTCACCTTGTGCTTTAATTAATTTATAAAATTTTCCGAAACAGGATTTACATACAGTGCCGGGCGGCTGATGAGTGTAAGGCAGAAGAGGAAAATCAATTAAGACTTAAACTGTTTGCCATTTATTTAACCGAGGGAGGGGGACAAGCACTGCATGCATGCGACTTAAATCAATTGCATGGGGCTTTTCAAAGGGGAGGGTAAAAAGAATTTAAATGGAGGTTAATAGGCCTCCACAAAATGTGTGTGCAGCACAACTGTCTGCAAAAGCAGGTTGTTTAACCAAGAGCACCGAATGTGGCTTATGTGCTTTTCAGTGTAAAATATGCAGTGCAATATGTATTCCAAAACACACATTTGGTACTGATTTAAAATAATAGACTAGCAGGGTGTCTTTTGACAGATCGTGTGGCCATCTATTACATAAGCATGGTCATGGTCAATTATTAATAATAATAATAGTAGTAAAAAAACATGCAAACTCTGATCAGTAACATTATTTAAAGCATGTATTATTATTGTCCTTATTATAGGTCAGAATTAATAGTTAAATGTATATTTTTTTATAATAATATCTTAATGAAGTACACTTTACACTATGGTGTAAGGAGCAGTGCGTAGTATATGCTAAAATGTATATTTTTTTAACTTTAGCAATAGATTTTTGAAATGCTTTTTATTGTTTTTGGCTTTGGGTTCGAGCACTTATATTTTCACTGGGCTGATGTCATTGTGAACCGACATGTTTATTTCTGGTCAGTCAATAAATAACATTTGAGATAATTTGCTATAGTGGTTTTGTAATGGAGTTCTGAATTTCACATCTGAAAGCTGTGCATTTGTCTTGACGTTGTGCCAAATTACAGAATATGGACCCAGTACAAGTCTAAGCGTGTGACTTTCAGTTCCTTACACTGCCATCTATAGTTTACAAAGAGAACTACAAGCTGATTTTTATCCTGATTTTACACTTTGTCTGTCAGAATGTGTACAGGCTGAATGTATTTTGATTATATTTGTTAGTCAGAAATACACTGTTACAATAAAGTCACTTTAATTCATTAACAAAAAAAAAATAAATGTCTGTTTACATAATTATCCAAATATTATCTATAATACATAACACTGTGTTGTTGTTGTTATTATTATTATTATTATTATTATTATATAAACTTGTATTAATAAATAGCCCATTATAGCAGATAACCTTTGTCTATATATTTCTTATGTAAGAGGAAACTAAATTAGATTTTTTTTTTTTTCCTTCTTGACTGGTAAATCTGTGCATGTCAGATGCTGTCATTGAACCTCTTCAGTTGTGTGCTTTTCATTTTAAAATGTCATAAGTGTATGCCATGTGACAGCAGACTAAATTGCATGATTTAAGGTTTGATCCGTGTAAATCAATTGAGCCCGTGAGGGCAGGTCAGGTGATTAGCCAGTGTTGTCTTTGAAAGTAAATTCCTTACAGAGCAGTTCAGACTGTTTCTTTGGAGAGCTGAGTCACTCAAGGAATTAACATATTGACTGTTGCATGACATTTTCATGTTATATATGCAATTGTGCAATCGTGAAAGCCTAACTCTAGCAGAAGTCTAGTAAAGGATCTAGGATGTTGGGACTGTAGAGATGATGATGATGATTTTTATTATGTTTTACTATGCTATATTTTAGACTCAAATTGTTTAAATTTTCTGAGGTGATTTAAATTTTCATTGAGAAGTACCTTCTCAAGATCTGCACTTGCTGCAGACATTACATAACGATTGAGGCAATTTCCTCCACTTCAGGCCGGGCATTTCAAGATAAATTTGCTGCTTTCAAGCACACCTTTGCCTCTGCATCTGACAAGAGACATAACACAAAGACAGATCAGTCGTGTAATCTTAGCCAGCAGTCCTATCTCACACACCACAGAGAAAATCATAAATTTGTTCTGTCTGGTTTCAGTCACATATGTGGAGCAGGACTTGGTAATAAAAAGTGAGGAAGGCTCAATTAGGGCTTCAGGCAATAAACACAGACGCCCCCCTGTGAGGTTCAGTTCTGAGGGAGACGGGATTGTCAAACTGGGTATTCAAATAGACTTCCCAAGCCCCTCCATTTGAAAACTGACTTTGATGTAAATTTGTGGACGGATGTTCATCACTTGAGCATCGTCTAAAGCAAACAACAGAGGACATTTTCGTCTCTGAGCAAACATCGCAGAGCCTTTTATGTCCTCAAAGAGAGCAGTTAATTCATCAGCGAATGTCAAAAGCGGGTCATTTTTTGAATCCCAAGATGCACGTGACACAAAAAAAAGAACGAATTGTAAATACATTCAAACACAAGCATAACAATGTAAGCAAGATATTTACATGCCCCAGAGAGAACTGCGTAGCTGTCCAAAAATAGCACTGGACAATAACCATCCACTTGCCAGCAATCTGTTCATTTTGTGCTCTTGTTTATTATGTATTCGCAATGAAATGTGCCATGTTGATTATTGTGGAAGTGCGACGAGCGTCTACGAGTGTGTTTACTCAGTGTGGCCGTTGAAGATCTTGGACTTTGATGAGGATGATAATTTCTCAGGGGGGGTGTACTTCTCCGGGAATCATAAAAACACTCAATGGGAACACTTTCAAACGGAGGTCAGGCCTGCAATAATATTTTCCCTGTGCAATGATGGTTCTTTTCTGCACGGAGCAGCCATCTGCGAGATGTGAATTCAAAGCTGAGTAAACTTTTTCATGGAGGAGGTTGGAAAAAAACAAAAGACATAACAAAAGGGCACGATCTCCGTCAGAGTGTGTGTGTGTTTGAGAGAGAGCTTTGGCTATGGACAAGACCCTCTTGACGGTGCTGCGGCAGTGACATGGCATTGCTTATCTGTAGAGGCTCATCCAGGGGCTTAGATCACGCTTAGGCCCGGGCATTTGTTCTGCCGCCCCCTCTCTGTTTCCTTTCTCATTATTTGCGCTCCTTGACTTTCTAGCCTTCGGTGGGATGAATCCCTATGTGGAGCTTAGCACATCCCAGGAGGTGAACTGCTCCAGGAGGGGACACGTGAGACACCCGTCAGAGTGACAAGACAAACACGTGCTCCTAACCGGCCCCTCGAGATGGAGCACCTCTGTCAATAGCAGGGACAGCTGTGAGTTAAATGCAATTATGAATGCAATTAGCGACTTTTCAAAAGTTTGCATTTTCAGTCTTGCAAAAAACTTTTTTGATGTAAATGAATGGTCCAGCTGCATAAAAGGTTTTCCATTTGATCTTTAAAAGCAATAACAATTTATTAACATTGGTAAATGTAATCTTGAGCAAAGTTTTTGTTCAATATGAACATCCTTTTTATTCCTATTTTTTGTAATTTTTTCATAATGTTGTGATATTCAAATTGACTTGTAATATTTACATTTATACAATACTGTATTTATACAATTTGGCATAATTTTTTTTTTTAAAGCTGTCTGTTATATGCCAGAATTTTAATATTAGTCTATCACTAATTGCACTGGTCACAGGAATAGCCAACACAGTCTCACGACCAATTTGTACGAGGTGGAAAATTTGTGCCTATTTGACCTCACTCGCATGTTTTTGTGCTAAATTTGGCTAAACCCCAGTGAAGGGTAGGTTTAGGGGCGGGGTTAGATGTGGGACATTCGTACAAATTCATATGAATTGGCAGCTTCGTACGAGTGAGTTTGTACGAATTAGCCACCTCATAAAATATGTACAAATTGCCGTGAGATTGGGTTTACGCTTCAAGTCTAAATGGTACATTTCTGTAAGAATTTGCACATCCTGAGTGCAAATACACCTGTCGAGATAAAACACATCTTTTTAACAACTTGATCAAGTTTCTAGTGAGCAGTATAAACCTTCCTTATCACTTAGTGTCAAAATACCCATGCAATTCCAATTTGAAGTCCATGAAACTCGACATATCTGCTGTTTCACATAATAACTACTGAAGTATGTTGTGTGCAAAACCAACCATGAACTTCCATCGGTATGAATCTCCCATAACAGAGGCCTAAATGGCTTGAGGAAGGGAGGGAATTTTCTCCAGAGAAATGTGATTTTTCCAGGGCAGTCCACTGAGATGGAAGATGTGGGTGGATGGCTGGCCAGCAGTATGACTGTTTGATGTGGGAGGTCTTAACTTCACCCCGCTGGGTCGGACCCCGAGACTTCTCATTAACCGTGTCATCAAAGGCCCCCGGCCCAAGTAATCATAACATTAGCGTTGACATTACCACACAGCTACAAGCTTCTTTCGAGCGCTCTACAAACATGCCTGCGCCGGCTGAGTCATTCCTCCGCAGCGAGGGAGCTAAAGCCGAAGCAAACTACACTAGCCTGTACTCTGCACGCTTCATCGAGAATACAAACACTTACATGACTGCAGACAAGCACATAGTGCAGTTTTCTGCAAGCGCTAAAGTAGAAGAGTACCTCTCTTTGCACTGCCCTTAATTAAAGCAACAGTCATTGCGAAAAGGCCCTCGGAGGAATCAGCTGTCAGGACTGTTCGGACAGCTCTGCGTTCCTCACCTACACTGTTCCCCATCCATTACTCGTTCCTCCCCTCCAGCTCCTCGGAGTCCCATCACATATGCTCCCATCTCCCGTCCAGAGGTCGATGGGGTTCTTGTGTTCGTACCTTGCTTTTAAGCCATCAGACACCCCCAAGGGGCGCATGTGGAAGATATATCTCTGTCACCGTCCCTGGAAGGACGTGAGTGCACCCATCAGTTCAGCACAAACCATGTCCCTCCATCTCTTTTGGGGAACTATCGAGGTAGAGAAACCAATTAGAGAGTGTATTTGCCATTAAAGGACACATCTGTGACAAACCCGGCCACGGGGTCGCAGGTTTATTATGTCATCACCCCGTGCGGCGGCTATTATTATAAATAAGTGTCCGTGTCTGGAGGTCACGAATGGAAATGGGATCTAGTTTTTGTCCGATTATGCCAATGGCCCTCTAAGTGCTTCATTACGATCGTTCCTCTCAGATTCATATTTAATTCCAACCTAGAGTTTATCCGTTTAATGGGAAGCATTAAATGTGACCTGCAAAGATCACAGAGAGAGGGAGAGAACAAGAAAAGGTTACGGCCAACTCGACTCACGCTGCTCGGAAAGTCTTTACACATGTTTTCCTCGGTCCCGGAAGACGTCGACTGGAGTTTGATTTGAAAGACAAACCCTTGCTCTCAACAGGCTCGTCATTGTTCCCTTTGAAAAAGCGGCTCCCCGTGTGCAACTATCAAACGACTTTTTAAAAGGTAATTAAACAGCAGGTCTCCTCCACCGAGGGGCCGATGAGTTTCACTTCATTAGCATTACTGTGTATATTAACTCTTTGTGCTGCACAATTATGGAATTATGGACTGCCATATATGAAGGTCTCTAGCTGCTCTGAGGAGGAAATGAAGATTTGTGGAGGAAAATGGTAATCGCTCCAATTATTTGTTATTCATAGCTTGATTAATGAGTGTTTTTTTTTGTTAAGAATGCAACAATGAACTCGTTGAGCCACTGAAAATAATTACACGTGTTTGATATGAAAATAACACCTTTGGAGCTGTACAGAGAAATTATTGTGAAAACAATTTTCATGATCATGCAAATGATGCATGCTAGTCAATGCAGTCGTGTGTGGTTTAATCTGAAAGGGCACACAGTGAACCCTAAAAAGTATTTTTGGACTTTTAACCCACAGTTAAACATTTATACACAAAGGTTTATACGTTTGGGGTTGGTAAGATTTTTTATTTGTACTTTTTAAGAAGCCTGCTGATCAGGCCTGCGTTTATTTGATCAAAATACAAAAAAAAAGCCGTATTGTGATATTGTAATATAATTTGAAATAACTGTTTTAATATGTATTACAATGTAATTCATTTCAGTGATGGCAAGGTTACATTTACAAGCCATTACTCAAGTCTTTAGTGTTGCATGATCAGAAATCCAGATCATATCGTAATGTTGTTGCAAGCATAATTTCTTATTGTTATCTATTCTGAAACCAGTTGTGCTGCTAGCTATCTTTCTTTCAAGATGCTTAGATTGAGAGAGATAGAAAAACACAGCATTTATTATTAAGATTAGTATTAAACATTTCTGGTACTGTTTATAAATTGGCGACACTTTAGTATAGGGTAACTATTAGTATTGGGACCAATTATTACTATTAACTAGTTATCCATTAGCATGCCTATTATTGGCTGTTTATGTAGTACTTATAAAAAACACGACCATATTCTACATCCATAATCCTACATATGTGAAGGCCTATTTCAGTGCATGTCTCATATGTGTTTTATGCCGTGTCCTGTATTAGTATGTAGCATGTGTCCAGGAGAGTGTATAGGCTGACTGACCCCAGTGCCGATCTACATACAGCTTAGAAAGCAAAGCAGCTCCCTCCATCAGCATGCAGTGACAGCCACCTCTGTTTAATGCACTCCCTCAGTTTATAAATGCCCAAAGTGTGATAAACATTTCTGCCGGGCTGATGCCCAGGTCAGGTGCTCAAAGGTGTAGCCTCTAGATAACCATTGGAGAAAAAAAAAAGTGCAGCAATTTGGTTTTAGATGATTGTACAGTTATACCAGTATAAGCATGTACACCTTGCATTATACTAGTAATGCATTGACGTCCTATAGCTACTGTTCAACCGTTTTCCCAGTTTTCCAGACCTGCTAAAATAAGTATATGCTGAAAGACCCGAAATGAGATGAGGAAATTGTAAGAGGAGTGATGCATCATGGGAAATCTACATTGTAAAGGTCTTGACAGTTGACAGATGAGCTTTCATTTGAGAAAAACCAACCACGGAGGCCAAGACGTCAGCTCCCTGGAAACTAAAGGACAGTCTGCAGACGTCTTCATAGCAACTATGATGGTTCACTTGTTGATTACTTTCGAATTCAGCTTGATTGATGTTTCTAATGAATCTTTATTAATTAAATATGCCCATGTCAGGCTCCCATGCTATATTCTAGTGGTTTTGGGGCATGCTGTAGTGTAGAACATCTAGATGACTTAATTAATGTCGGTTTTTATGAGTTTAAAAGGAGAAAATAAAGATGAGTGAATGCCAGTGATATTATACAAGCTTGATGAGCATGAAGCAACTTCATTATTTCCTCATTGGAGTTTCTGCTGTCTTCATCAGACAGCTGAAGAATTAATTTATGGCCATATTCTGACTCTGGTGTGATAATATGGTGAGATATAGACAGTTCAAATGTTCTGACTATTTGCTTTTAGTAAAAAGTCTATTTTTTATGACCGTAGGTGCTGAAAGATTAATAGAGTTGTGGATGCCTGGCTTTCAAAGCCTGTAGTACTGAGGAGGGATCCTGGATCAGCCAAAGCAAAGAGACAATCTCATTAATATATGATTAATAGTAGCTGGCAAGGTGATTAATTAGTGTTTGTGACAGTAAACGTTTACCAGGCCTTTATGTTTTCCCCCGGAATGTCAATTTGTCTCTTCTTAACATGTTTCCCCTCCCAGCAACTCTTGTGAAAGAGCACACAACTTTGCATATTCTAGTCTTGTCCCATTTCATTCTTCCCCTGCCCAGAACAGCAGCCCGGGAATTAAACGCCTCAAACATGATTGATTAC
This sequence comes from Enteromius unitaeniatus, assembly GCA_032359435.1. Taxonomy (NCBI): domain Eukaryota; kingdom Metazoa; phylum Chordata; class Actinopteri; order Cypriniformes; family Cyprinidae; genus Enteromius; species Enteromius unitaeniatus. Next base: position 6,905,521 of record JAUMHI010000067.1, read on the forward strand.
TTTTCTTTTTTATTTGCAAGCTGAAAATCCAAAGTAGTTGTTTTCTTTCTTTTTTGTTGCTTTTTTCCTCAGTCCACCTCTTGTTTTTCTTTTTCTGTGGTTGGTTGTACTTGTTCGTCCTGGTCTTTTTAAGGACCCATGCGGGCTCATTGATACAGGAATGTCTACCGGCTCTCGCTTTTGCGGTAGGATTGATTCAAGTCACTGCAGGAAGAAGTTTGTGTGTTTTTCCCACAGGGGCCCTTGTCCTGACTTTGCTCTAGACTCACAAATACACGTGTATGTGTGTGTGAGGGTTTGCTTAGCTATAGTTTAGGGACACATTTGTAGACAAAAGTGAGTAAAAGACAAACCCATGCTTTGGGGACATTCGGGGACATGCTGAATTGGAACAGTTAGTCCGTAGTTACAGGGCTTCAGATCAAAAGAAAGACTGACAAGAAAAATGAAACGCATTTGACTTCAAACATTTGAATGATAAAAAAACAAGCGAAGGGCTTTAATAAAAAAATCAGCAATCAAGGGTATGATTGAGAAGTGACATTTACCTCCATTTGTTCAGTTAAATTCCAGTGGGAAACCTTGAAATCTTGAAAATGATCTCAGTGGATTTGTAGCCTATTTTGGAAGGCGATGAACTACACCCTAACAGGGTGGAAAATGAGTTTAGGGACATGGTAAATTAAGAAAAATTTACAAAATAAATATTATTCTAGAGGAAGTTTAGTCTAGTCTGTAACATAATTAAAAATATTTTGAGTTTTTTTTATTTCTAGTGGAAGTTGATAACTTTGTACTGAGGACTTGATAAAATTGAACACATACATAAATTAAAAGATTTGTAAAAAACTAAATAATATTTTTAATGTCTATTATTTCTGCTTAAGTGATAAATTAGACCTACTAAATATAATTTCAGCAATTTTTTATAAATACATATTTGACTATTTTAGAGAAATCAGAGACAGAAAAGTCACTGGATAACAGGAATGACCTAGATCATATAGAAAAACAGCTACTAAATGTACTAATGCAAGTCACAGATCTAAAGTGGCTGGCTAATTTTGAATTTGGCAAAACTGAAAAATTACTTGTTCAGTGAAGGAATCTGTTGTGAAGTCATTATGTGCCTAACTTACCCATTAAAGTGACCTTGGATTTTGGAAAATTACCTTTCATGCAATTTTTAACACAGCTCGAGGTGAAAGAAAACATCCTGCAAAGTTTTTAATCTGAAAGTGCAACATGAATAAAGTTTTTATCCCTCAGAAGAAAGAAGTTTTTCGGTCACTTTTCGGTCTTTTGGCGTTGGTCTGAGTGAAAATTCACAGTCACAAAGATGAGGTAAATATAAGGTAAAGTGTCCAAATAAATGCATGTAAACACATTGAAAGCATCTTGTGACCTTGCTTGCATGTCAACCTGTTGTTGGGGACTCCCAAAACCAATATAATAGGGACCCACAATAAGGACACTTTAACTGACATGCAGTATTCATGTTTAATGAATATTTTTGAATTTAAAAAGAACCAGTTCATTTGAGTCATTCACTCTTGAATGCTGGGTTGTGCAGTTTTTGATGCTGCTTGCAGTTAATGTTGTCTGTTGCACAGTTTTACTTATTTATTTTGACAATTCTTTTTCCAGTCCGGAGCCCTAAGTTATTATAACAATAACTCGCAAAATATAAAAGTAGGCTTTATACAATTCTATACACTTTATACACATTTTCTTCACTGGTGCAAAATTAATTTTCTGTCCAAATGCTTTAAGATAATCTTCTGAAATATTAAAAGCCGTGACAAAGTAGGACGTTGGTCATTTTATGCCATTTAGGTTATCGCTTATTTGATTATATGGCATTCCTCCACACCGTAGAAAGTACCAACACAGCAACGAGCAAGAGACCTACTAAACACTTCATTGGACTAAAGAGGCCTCAAATCATTATAAACCACACATTTGATTCCAGCACAGTAAACCATTTAATACATTCACTTCAGTGAGCCATTTACCAATGCCATTAAACAGCTTTGTCACTCTGAGATGGCATTCTCTGTTTGGACATATGGCCATGAATAGTTACGGTTTTGCATTGTGATCGTGCACGCAGATGGGCTTGCGGTTTCACGACGCTCGCCACTTTCTCTGATCCAGCGTTCTTCATAAAATGACTCTGAACTGCAGTTCTCTGTTGAACAATAAAGACAACAGCATAAATTTGTTTGTTTATAGCTGTACATTGCAAATTAAGACTCGCCATTAATTGAGAAAGTGGCATCTGTTCGCTTTATTCTGACAAAGCTAGCAAGTTCCTAAATCTTATTTTGGATTGTGATTCATCTTGTGTTCTGTTCCTCAACTGACACTGATTTGAAGCATCGCTGTGCATGACCGTCATTTTGCAGGCCACTTCTCACTCTTTTTAATATCGAACCATCTTTTTATGTCTTGATGCACTCAGAGCCTTTATTCCATCGTTGCAAGCGCACGTCAACTATAAGAAAAAGACAAATTCATCAGAATATATGGCTTTTAATGTAAAAGCCAATCATCCTTCCTATCGGTTTTATTGAGTTTGCAGATCGGATTGACGCGGGCCGGGATCAGGGGGCTAAGAGGATGGCCACCAGTACAGGACGTTTGGCTCCTGCCCACTTATACAATAAAAAGCCTTTTCTGGGAAATTGTTCCAAAAACGGCAAGACTTTTCATCGTGGCTGCAGCACGGAGTAACTTTTCCTAGATTATTTTCATTGTTGATAATCTCTTTAACTATAGGGGTGAGTCGCTACATCTGAACCTCTTTATCCGGGGCTGCGGCAATGGCGTGGACGTTAATCCCATAATTCTTCGGGAGGGCAGTGCTACTTTCCCCCTTCACATGCCTATGTATGTCTCTGTAAATAGAACGCATGAGAAAAGCAGATTGAGAGTGGCTCCATTTCATTCCAATAACCTGCATCCTACCCTCTTTGCAGGATGGATACATCCACATTTCACTGCAGAAATATGGTAATTTTCTGCGTGCATAAATTATTGCAGTTTGTAGTCATTTCATTTTAACAGTAAAACACAATTTGATGTGCAATTTGCAATACGGGGAAATTTGTCCAAGATTTCAACTCCATGTAGCTGATGTAGTCAGTTTATAATGTTGTCAATGTAATTATTTTTTTTAGCAGGTCATGATGTTGTTAAATAGCTTTCAGGTCAGTGTCATGATTCCAGTCAGAAACTATTGGTGTATTATTGTGTTAGGAAAAACTGTAATTGGAAAGAATTCAATGATAATTTCTAAATAATGTTATAACCAATAATAAACAGTCTAAATGTAATGAAAGGCCAAAGAGGCAATTAATAGTTTGTTTAGAAATGAAAATTTGCTGAAAATTCACTCACTCTCAGGCCATCCAAGATGTAGATAAGTTTGTTTATTTATTGGAACAGATTTGGAGAAATTTAGCGTTGCATCATTGTTCACCAATGGATCTACTGCAGTGAATGGGTGCCGTCAGAATATGAGTCCAATCAGCTGATCACAGCATCATAAAAATCTACAAGTAAAATACATAAATATAGGCTATCAATTAACATATTGTACAGTAAAAAGCGGCATGTTTTTCAGTAACGAATCCTTCGTTAACGCATTTTTAAAGGGTTCTCCTGGACAAGTCCATAATCCATAACATTACCATCAGTAAAAAAACAAAACAAAAATGTGCATCCCTGGCTGTACTCAAATCAATTTGATCAAACTCAATTCAATTACTCAATTCAATCAAAATTTGATTAGAACAGTTTTAGACTGTTTTTCCCGATCTGTGATATGTGCATATTTCTCTCCCAATTCAGATGAAATGACACTTTCACTGAAAAAAAACAAAAAAACAATATTGTTGTCATGTCTAGGTGTAGTGCAGAGCCTTGCAGGGAATGGAGATCGTAGGAGTCGCGGAATCTTTAAGTAAATTTCTCTTTTAATATAGAAAGCAGGAGTACAACAGAACATCAAACATAACCATAGTACACAACATTAATCACGGACAAACTAAACTCAAACAGATGAGACTAATCAACTAATAAATCACTAAACACAGGAACATTTAAACATGGGCATACAAATCAAAACATGAAGACAATGAAACACAAAGCTAAAACAGACAGGAATGTAACATTTGTGGGTAGAGGATTTATATTTTAATCAAAAGCTACTGTTTTATTTTGTATTAATTAAGTTATTTTGTAATTACCAAAAAATGTATTACAAAAATGCAATTTTTAGAGTTTTCAATTACTTGTGGATTATTGTGCTGTTTTTTTTTAGTTTATTGTTTAGATTCCTGTTCTGACGGCACCCATTCACTCCAGAGGGTCAATTAATGACCCATTCCAATGAATAAACAAACATCTTTACATTTTCATTTTCGGGTGAGCTGTTCTTTTAAGGAACTCTTCTTTTTTTTTTTTTTTTCTCCAAAAAACACACACACAAAAACTTTTGTGATAGATTTCCTTTAGAAACGGAAAGAGAATAGAAGCTGTGTTTTTAATAACATACTTGACATCAGAGCGACGTAATACCAGTGAAAATTAAAGCTCTTCTGCCACTTGCTCACTTTTATTAGGAATCCTAAGATTGCTTTGTTCTTCGGCTGACATCATATTTGAGGCTTGGTTTATTTTTGTGTGGAATAGGGTTGTTCGTAACAGTCCATGCAAATCAAAAGCCTTGATTTATGCACCTTTCTTGTGGCGGCTGGAACATTAAATTTAATTTTGCTGTTGCAGCCGGGTTCCACCTTGCGCAGGCTTGACACGGTGAACTGGGCCCGCCGGAGCACGGGAATTCATTACTTCTTCCACAATATGCGAAAGCCACATTTGAATGAAACATTTGTCTCTTGTCAGAACAGTGTAAGATCTACTCTCTCTATACAGATATATTAAAAATAGGAGGGGAGGAAGGCCTCGCACTTGACTGTAACAAAGCTAGAAGTCGCATGGCCTTGGCACATTAGAATAAGGCTTGTTGGATGTGGGCTGGGAAACAATCTGTTTCTTGTCGTGATATTCTATTACTGTTTTGGAAAAATAGCACTAAGCAAAGTAATGAGATTTGTTTTCCTCTCCTTGTATGGTTTTGCATTTTAGAGACCTGAAGGCACACTGAAATATAAATTTCATTAAATAAATGCAAGACTTTAAGGTGTCTTTTATTTAATGATATTTGTATATATTTTTTATTTAACCAAATTACAGTACATAAACTGGGCAAATTTATTTATGTTTTTAAATGTATATATTATTTATTTATTTTTGTTAATGGTAGGTTGTAAGAGACGAATGTTTAGACAAAAATTGCAATATTACCAAATTTTAAAATAATGCCAGGAATTAAACAAAAAAATACTTTTTATTAAAATTTTTTTTTTACATTTTAGCACTTTTACAATAATTTTTTAAGACATTTTCAGTCTTTTTTTGTAGCAGCATAATTGCAATCCAATATCTTTCCATTGTTTATATATATATATATATATATATATATATATATATATATATAAACAAGTAAATAACAATGTTAATTAAGTAAAAAATAATTGATTGAATAATTTATCAATCATTTATTGTTTTATGTAAAGATTTTGCTTAAAATGTGTATCTTTATTTATCCTTCAAAGGTTACAATATAAGTTGTATGTTTTTGATTCACTAGAATGATATTCAAAGAACTGACTCATAAGAATCAATCATTTTAGAGTTGGACTACACAGATTGAGCTGTAAACATCTAATTTTCTAACAAGAACCGATAAATAAATATTCTGTTTGTCAAGCAGATTACACTGATTGTTTTGTAAGTGATTTCTTAAAAAGAACCTGTTTATAAGAGTCATTTGTACAGGAATTGGACTACAATGGAGCTATTGTTTTGAGAATCAAAATGCACAGGTCGTACTGTCTGTCTGTGCACTGTATATTCATTAGCAGTGTTGCAGTGCTGCTGAATAGTAATCCAGAAAACTCTGTCAGAGTGTATTAGCGCTGTGTCGGTATTGGTGGAAAAAAAGCAGATGTAAGAATCGCAAACAGAACTGAATGCTATTCTGCACAGCTCTAGATTACATGCTGTTGACTGGAAGGCAGCAAGGTTGATTACATGACCAGTGTAGTATGGCAGGGTGCCACCCTTTGATAAAGTGAATCCTTCATGGATGCACAGTGATGGCTGTTGACTTCAAGGGCATGCTGAATATTCCAATTGACTACCCACCCTCCACTAACCCTGACGATTGTTCTATATGACCCTGGATGGCAACAAACACCCAGAAAGCCCAGGTAATTCAGATTTAGGCCAAATATATGACTGATGGTGTTCTTAAACAATTGAAGTATGCTTTTGTGGCCACGGTAGGCTATTAAACCCACTTTAAGAGAGTGTTTCTACATCCTTTTGGATCAATTAAAGATTTAATTTTCAACTCGAAAATCCTTCAAATTGTAGTTTTGCGCAACATGGAAATGTAGCATAATTGTCTTTTGAACGATTTACAGAGATCAGCACTGAAACTTCCAAAAAAGCAATATCATCTGCTTTTTGAAATGGATAATCCTGTTCTTTTCGAGGCATCGGGGATCATTGCGGCAGGTCTATCTCCTCCACCTCGCCTGCTGTGGCTTTCCAATGACTCTGGATCCCCTGGGCCCTTTCAGAGCCAAAGTGTGCAGCCGATGTAAGGATGCAAATGACTTTCCAAGGTCCTTGTGATTGCTCATTAACTTTCAGCAGGCATAAGTCCTTACTTTATTATTGACTGCACAGAATACACAATACACTGACCTCTGCCACGCGCAACTAAATCTCTTCCTGCCAATTCATTGCACTGATTTCTGCAACCGACCAGAAAACTGCAGCCAGCAGTTTAGTCACATTTAGTGTTAACGTGGCTGCCTCCCAGGCCCTTCTACAAAATCTCAGCACACTTCTACTTTTTATTCAATTTTATTCAAATTTACAAAGATTTCCAAGACTTTCCTGATCTGGTATTTTGGATGACCTTAGAGTTATGAAATATTTTACAAGCATCATATCAGATATTAGATATATAAGATAATATATATTATTTCTTGATTTTTTTTTCATATTCGCTCATCCATCCTAAAATCTGATAATGTTAAAACATGTTTTTAAGGAAACAAAATGTTATGTTCTGCTGGGATATGTGGTATATGAAGTAATATGTGATGACCTATTTTTTAAATGCAAAAATAAATTATATATATGTATATAGTTAATCATTATGATTAATTGTTTGACAGCACTAATAAATGAACATATGTATGTGTATGAATATATATATGCATATATATATGTGTGTGTGTGTGTGTGTGTGTGTAACGAACGGGACCAACACAGTAAGTAAAAGTGAATGAGTTTATTTCCACAGCTGAGGTAACAAGGTGAGTAACA
>JAUMHI010000067.1:6913360-6955029 GCA_032359435.1 Enteromius unitaeniatus
ATTAGAATTCGGGTGACAGTGAACGTTGAGTGCCAGTGGGGGTGGAGCCTGGTGTTGAAGCAGGTGTAGATGTTACAGTGTGTGTGTGTGTGTGTGTGTGTGTGACCTCTCTCTCTCTCTCTCTCTCTCTCTCTCTCTCTATATATATATATATATCTATATATATATATATATATATAAACATGTATAAAATATAAACATAAATATATATTAGTGCTGTAAAATAATTAGTCATGATTAATCGCATCCAAAATAATTCTGCTTACTGTGTATATTATGTATATATAAATATGAGCAAGAAAAATGCTGTTTGCACATTGAATATATTTGTATACAATAAAAAATCTAAGAATATGAATATATAAATGTAAAACGTATAAACATTTTCAAAATATATACTATGTGTGTGTATTTATATATACAATACACGCACACACACACACACTTATATTTATATATGTGTGCGTTTCAAATTCTCTATATATTTATATATATATAGAGAGAGAGAGAGAGAATTTGAAACGCACACAGATGTATTGCATTATATATTATATTCATAAATAAATAATAAAAAATTATTAATTTATTTATTAAGCATGCAAACAATGTATAAAAAAGCCCTTTAATCTCAGTAGATGTTTAACATTATTTGTTTTTAGGCAGATTAATAGAAATGCTAATGCAATTATTTTTTCAGTTATGATAATGAACAAAAATGAACAAATAAACCACATTTCTCCAATAATCTTCAACGTTCTTCTACTAGACCAAGAGAGAAAATGTTTTAAATTCTTCTGCTGCCTGGCCAACTCTACCTACTCTCTCAAATATTTACCGAAAGCAAGGGGAATTTCAGCAAAGCATATAAATCTCCTGGCTCGGCTGTGTTCTGGATCCCCACAAGCACTGCGCTTATGCAGATTAGAGGCGGTGAATCAACATATTAAAAGCACCTGACATTTGTCCTGATATATTGAATCGTTAGCGCGACAGAATCACTTAAGCTGGATCTACTAACATCAAGTTTCCTCTGGTTATTGACCTCTGCACAGCAGCCCTGACAAGTGGAGCAGCAGCAAAGTTCATTAATAATGTGAAATAAATCAATTGTGCAGGAAATAGAGGAATCCCTGTAGCGAGGTCATTTTGTCCCATCTTTTGACCATGTGTATTGGTGCGCCATGACATCTTACCGCTTGCGTTAAATATTCGATGTGCAAAGTATTCATAAAGACATTTATGGGACATGAGTGTGCAGATTACGTTCAGGTCCCTTTCACTTCTGAACCATGTGCATGTCAGGTAAAAATTCTCTCAGGGTATCATAAAACTACTAGATTTCTTGGAATATGAATAAAACGTGAGGGTTATTAACTCAAAAGCATTGCCAGGCTTAAAACAAGTCTATCCAATCCATCACACAGATCATTCCTGGGGTTTTTAAACTAAATTTTGAAATGGCCTAAAGTGAGTACGTTTTGCAGCGGTACATCCATAAGATAGATGCTGAGGGTAGTATTTTGCATTCGCTTAGAATTACTGGCATTCGACCGCAGAGCTGGTGTTCTCAGGGACAGAAAATGAACAAAACCTCCCGCAAAATGAAGATGAATATGCATGCCCTGGTGAGCGGCCAAAAGCAGCCAAAACCTCTGTTCATTCATCAGTCATTTTGCGACTCCATCACAGGAGAATTACAGTAAGAATTGTCAGCGTGGAGCATCAGAACGACGGTCATGTAATATGAATTGTAGCACCACTCAAATAATCCAGAAATCCAAACAGTGCAGTAAACATTAAAATGCCATATTTACTGCGCTAGTTGAGATGGATATGATCCTATTATCCTCCATTAAGCGAATGCAATATGTAATAACCAATGCATGAATTGTGATGCTTGACAAAGTCCATTGTGTTTTTGCTTATACAGTTAGGAAAATAATCCTAATGGACAGAATCAGACCGTTTATCATAAAGAAAACTAAATTTTGAGTTCTAACGATTGTGCCAAAGCGGTCATAATAAAAAATTAGTGTCTCTTTCCATTTATATTTATTATTTTTTACATTTAGAAGCAAGATATTGCGTTTGTTCTCTAAATCTCTAAATGCATTTTTGACGTCTATTCATCATTTCGGGTTGAATTTATCTTGCATGTCCTTATATTCTTCTGGATATTTTTATAGCAACTTTATAGCGTATAATACGACCATTTTGAAATCTATTACCGTCTTCCTTTCTGCCTAATTAATAGGTTTTGTCACAACAAAAGTGCCACACTCGTTTTTGCAGCTTGTCTGTCTCCCACTTTCATTTCTTCATCATTCTTCACTCCATCGATTCCTTTTCTTCATCAAGTGCCTGCAAGGCAGTGTGAGCTCTCTTGGCAGCAGGCAGCCTAGAAGCAGACGGAAGTGCAGTGTCAGCTAGTCGAGGCGTCCTTCAGCACTCCCTGTCACCGGAGGAATGAAGGACGAAGCCGCTGACAGAAAAAAGAACATGGTGGGGGGAAAGGGAAAGGATCACTTAATTTGTCATTCCCACTTGAAAACAGTAGCTAATACCTCTATGGTCAGTGAATGAGATTATAAGCATTCAATGGGTTTTTATAGTCAACAGAAACTGAGAAGTTGTGTTATGTTTTAACGGGAAAGAATTTGGAGGCGTTTTGTGGCATCTTGGGGTGAACTGGTGAAACAGAAATATTGCATTTTCATGAAAGGCATTTGAATTTGAGATACGGCTGATATGCTTCTGTTAGTGCAAACAGGAACATTTCAATAGTTTTATGTATATATATATACTTGACTGAAGTAGGATATGTAAGGGTATATTAGTGTTACTTAAAATTAATTAAAACGAAAACAGAAAGTATAAAAACTAATTCAAATATTACTAAAAACAAAAATACTGTCTCAATTATACTAAATTGAAGTTATGCAGCTATGTATATTCTTCTATATATTCTGTCTTTATATATATATATATATATATATATATATATATAATTACATAAAATATGTGTGTGTGTACTGTGTATATTTATTATGTGTATATATTAATACAAACACATGCATGTTTATAATTGAGAAAACGTTTATATATATATATATATATATATATGTGTGTGTGTGTGTGTGTATTAATATATACATAATAAAAATACACCATACACACTAGTATTATAAGTAAAATATTTTTTTAATATATAAAATATAAAATAATATATAAAATATAAAATATATTTTTTTTAGAATGTGATTAATTGCAATTATATGTTTGCACTAATATTCATTATATAATAGTAAAATATAATTTTATTATATTCTGGGGTAGGGTTGTAAGGTAATAACAATATTGTTTATTTACATATTGGTTAAAGACATCAAGATGTTTGCATCAAAAAAAATTTACAAAAGTGATTTTATGTCCATAAAGAGCACATTACATGTAAGTAAAGTATCTAGTTTTAAGGTTTTAGATAAGTTTTTTAAGAATAAAATGTGGATATTTGGTTGCAAAAATGTTTTTTGTTATTGCCATATTTATGCAAACATGTACATATTAAAATATATAAAAGAATAAGGGAGCGTATTAAATTTACTGTGTTTTAAATAAGTAAAAAAAATCTTACTGACAAATTTAATTTACAACTTATTGTTATAATTTATAACTTATAATTATTTGAGGTGAAAGTAATTAGTCTTTTAATACGTCATAAATTGATTTTTGTTGTAAATATGCCTCACAAAACTGTTACACTGAATGACATTTTAGTGGGTGTTAAATCCGGGGAATATGTATCATATTTATTTTTGAAAACAAAACAGAAAAACAAAAACTAAATTGAAATTAAATTAAACAGAAAACCTTTTAATTTGTACAACAATTTAAAACAGTATTACATTTATGGTATTTATGTTTAAACCCTTTTTCGTCTCTGACCCATATTTATTTGTATATTACTCTTAATGCTTAATGCCTTAGATGTTGTTGGGTTTTTTTTCCAAAGCATTTTCCAGTGATTTTTGTGATGATGATTATTAGTGTTTTCATTGTTCCAGAGGAGGAGGAGGACATGGATAATGGCTTTATATCTTCGTGAACTGCTGACTCAGCCTTTTCTTGATTCTCTGTCCATTTTGTTTTGATTGACCATGTCTAAACAACATATTTTGCTCCATTTAGATGATTTATTTAATGGCAGAAAACTTACTAACATTGTTTTCATGAGTTTGTCCCTCCATTTCTGTGCAGCAATTTAAAAAGTGCAATCCATTGTAGTACAATGGAAAATAATGGACTGTAATCTCCCAAAAGAAAGAAAAAGACATGACAGAGACAGCAGCTGATTTTATATCGCTACTACTTCCATACCTGTGACTAGAACCTTTTACCTAGGAATTCAGCTAACACATCAGCACTCATTTGCTGTTTTCCAGTAAACCTGAAATATTCAGTGTCCACTGAGGAAGAACACTAACAAACAGTCATCCTGATCAGTGTTGAATTGTTGATTTTATGGCTAAGATGGCCGTTTTGCTCAGAAAGCGCTGCCAGGAAGGCATCAGTGCAGTGTCTTAACAATTCAGAGACAAACACCATGATAGCTCTCAAAGAGAGGCTCGGCCTGTTCCACACCATCTCACCCGACTGTCCTCAGACGGCCCGCGAGAGCTCCACATGATTAGGAAGAAGGGATCTCAATCCCCAAAAAATAATGGAGCCGCAAGTAATCTTGGTGTCTATGTACTCAAGCAGATTGTGAGGGGAGTGCTAAAGGGAAGAGACGGCATTCAGATGGACCTCAATACTCTACTAGCATGCTTTGAGACAAAAAAATATGTTGATTTATGTATTCAGACAACTACAGTAAATTCATTAGATGTGTGAGTGGAAATCCAGAGAGGTTTTCTGTTTCATTTATATGTTTTGCCACCGCATCTGTGCACAATACAGCAGCATTAATTAATCCTGATTATTGCTGCAGGGGTGGTCATTGTGTCTGATTGAATGGTAGCATTTACGGTCAATTTAGCAGCGTCCTTATCAGTGGGCACTGGCCTCATTTGTAAAGGCCTAATTAGCTGTGAAATACATGACAAGTCAATTGTGGTAAAGGAGGACACCGAATAAAGCAGTGATCAGATCAGGCAGATGTCTGCATGCAGGAGATACACTTTAAGTGCTGTTGCCAGATGTACCATTAAAAACAACACTACAGAGTCGAGAGATAAAGTCACGTGTTGCTTACCTCACCTATATGTGCTATACAGCGACTCCAAAATAGTATTTGGACACTTCAAATTTTTTTTAAACCAAAAATAAAATCCACTATGTTTTGCTATTTAATCCACTTTAACATTTGAATATTTTGTACACTTACAAATAATATATAATACACAATGAATATTCACAGTACACATACATATATTACATAAATAATAACTTTTTTTGGATGCGATGAATCATGATTAATTGTTTGACAGCTGTAAATTATTTTAAAAACCTTTAAACAATGACCAACAAACACTAGCAGTCAAATGTTTAAAATAATCAAGATTATTATTATTATAACTCTTTTCTATTGGAATATATTTAAAAATATAATTTATTCCTGTGAAGGCAAAGCTGAATTTTCAGCAGTTATTATTTCAATGTTCACATGATCGCTCAGAAATCATCTGATTCTCTTCTCAGTTGTTTAATTTGATTTTCAATTATTATTGGTTCTTTATTATTAATTAATTATTATTCTTGTTCTGCTTAACATGTTTTTGGGAACAGAGATACAAGATTCTTCAATGAATAAAAAGCGTTTATTTGAAACAATTCACAATATAAATGTCTTTACTGTCACTTTTGATCACTTTGTTGCATCTATGTTAAATAAAAGTATTTAATTTTTCAAGTTCAAAAACTTTTTTAAAAATCATAACTGTTCCAACCTTTTGACTGGTCTGTCACTGCTTGGATGCAGTGAGGTGTCTATGGAAAGAAAACAGGCGAGCTCCAGGCTTCAGCAGGCCTCTGTTTACTCAAGCAGGTGCTACGAAATGCTCTGTGCTCGGCCCGACATCTGTTTGCCATATAAAACTCCAGGACTCTATCAACCATTTATGTACAAAAATGACATAGAAATACAAACATTCAAATTTCACCTTGAACTGCAGCTATTTTAAGCATTACGACTCAATTGCTGTTTATAGCAGCTTGGGAAAAGAATGTGGTTTTGGGAGCCGTAGAATAGAGTGGAAATATGAGAATTCAGTGAAAACAATATTTAGTGAACATAAAAAGCAGCGTTGCACTGAAGGATACGCTGTGATAAACATTTTTCTTTTAGTTAAAGAAAACTGCGCTTGTGGAAAAGATAGGATATGAATTAGTTACACACACTGTGCTGAATCAAGCATAATTTGGATAGACGGTTTAAACTGTTGCATTTGGCAGTCCCACCCTGTGCCCCTGGCAATAAAGCATGGATAGATGTATCTCTCCTCAGTTTTGGTGGCAAACAGAAATTTATGAGGCATCTGATCCATCTCTCTGACTCGCCCATCTGCCCGGTACAAGCTATTGGCAACAATTCCACAATGGCACAGCTTGCAAATGTGCCACAGAACAAGAAATTTTCAGCAAGTGTTCAGCATTTTTTTTTTTTCGTCAGCAGCCTCATGTTTTTAAATGACGTGGTCCATAAAATCAAGTTTGATTTGTTTTTGACATACATCTTACTAAGAAATAAAGTAAAGCTGTACAACTTATGTTGGCAAGAACATGAACAAATTATTAAAATTGGAAATGGACATAATTTGTTTCTACTTTTAAAAAAATATCTGTAAGAAATATGTATAGTATAGTATATAGTAAGCCAATAAAAATTGTATGTTTAAAAAAAAAAAAATGTAATGTAAAAAAGTTAATGTATATATATATATGATAAAATGCATACACACACAAATATAAAGCAATATTAATTTATATTAAAAAGAATACTAACTTTTGTTGTTTTTTTACTCATAATGTGAGTATATCATATTGTGTGTTATCAAACACAATTTATTCAGAGCCATCGCAGTCCATATAAATATACATATGCATATACAGATATATTTACATAATATATGTATGTTTACTATATATTTTATGTTATATTTACATATAAATGCATGCATATACTATAAATATTTTTTAAATGTACATGTATTTACACATATTTACATTTTTATATTCATTTATATTTCTTATTATGTTTTCATTTAAAATGTATCATTTTATAGAAATATATTTAACTATAAACCACACATTTTTCATGAATAAATACAAGAATGTAAAAAATATATACAGTACACTCACATATATTATGTAAACAAAAACTACTTTTGAAAATAAACCGATGACTGATATAGTACCATATATTTGACATATAGATATACATTTTGCATAACTTAGTAACATAACATAACTTAGAAAGTTATATTGAATGAATCCTCAGTCTTTGACTGTAGTGCTACATTCCTAAGGGCTGAAAATCATTGTTGATTTGCTGCTTTTTGACAGAATCAAAGTGTCTGAGAGCAAATGATATTTACTCTCATCAAAGAGCAGCAAGGCAAACATGACTAACGCTTTGGACACTCTGAAGGAAAGAGAAACAGGGAGCGGGCTTGAATATCTGGCTGGCTGGGCCCTGTGCGGGACGTCCTGCTGGGTACCCTGTTTTCTTTCTATACAACTGGCACTGCGGTGCATCCCTCAGCAGAGGCGGCCTGACCCCGGCTCACTGTGCTGGGTTTATTTGAGCTGCGTCGTGTGCGGCACGCAGGAATCTAACATGGCCACCCCTGCTCACGCTCGGCCCCGAGACGCTCTGTTTAAGCTCTGCCGTGGGATCTTCGCATTCTGAGCGTGCCTACTGAGTGTTTGTTTGACGTTTTGTCATGTGTTTGTGCATTTATGTACATAGAGGACGTGAGGGGATTGGATTGCGATGGCTCTGAAAAGATTGTGTGTGATGAGAATAACACATCAGAAATTAACATTACGAGTAAAATAAACAACTTTTCACCAGTTATATATTTTTTACAATAAATTATTATTGCTTTTATTCATTAAGAATACATTGAATTGATAAAAACAAGTAACAAAGGCATTTATTTTGCAACAAAAAAACGTCTATTTAAATTTTTTTTCATGCTATGCTTTTTGAGAATATTGGAAAAAATGTTTTAAAAAATATAAACAGTTTTTAACACTGATTCTTGAGCATATTAGAATGATTAGAATGACTCTAAAGTAATGGCTGCTAAAAAAAAATCATCTTAGCTATCACAGGAACTTATTGAATAAATAAACTTAATATTTTAAAAATATATATACCCAAATTTACATAACTGATAACTATATACAAATATAAAAAATATTTGTATATAGTTATCAGTTATGTAAATTTGCAATGATATTTCACAGTTTTGGTGATCATACTGTAAGGGACTTATAAAAAAGCACAATTTCTGTCTGCAAAAACAACAGTAATATTTATCAGAAAAGGCTGTTGTTTATTTGTCCAGGAAGTACCATTTCTGCTGCACAGTAAAGCAGCTGTACACCGTAAAACCGTTCGAGTTTTATGTTATCTAGAAGTATCATAAATCACATCCGAGTACGCAGCTATTTTCCCAGAGGTGGGAGTTCAGAGGTCATAGGGCCGTTATCATGGTCTACTTTGTTTAATTAAGCAAGAATGAAAAGTAAGGCCCATGGCAGCATCCTGAATCATCTTGGGCGACCGCCGTGGCAGCTGTTCAAAGTTCTGCTATGGAAATGCTCAATATTTAATACATCGATTAGCATTAACAGCTCGAGCAGAACTGTCTCAATAGTTCCATTATTATTTGATATCTCTCCACAGAGCAATGAGAAGTGGCATAATGAAAGGTGGATCTCTATTTCAACCTTGAAGGGGTTGGGCGTCCTGCCAGTAATGAAGACGTATTAAACCTTAATGTAACTTAATGTAGCAGGTGTCTTATATATAATGTACAGTAGCTCTTTCTAAAGCATTATATTCGTCCCTACTACCTTAAAAGCCACTAAATCTTGTGGGCTAAGTTCGTCTGGCTATGATTTCCCTTCATTAATCGATAGAAAAATTGTTAACACACCTTAACTGGGATCCATTAGTCTGTCCCCAGACAATAAATGTGCCAATGTAGCCCAGCGGGGAGTGCAAACTGCCTGGTGCACTCAGGTTAATGGCGAAAGTTGAACAAGTGACCACTTAATCTGCAAGGACGTCATATTCAGCTGCAGTCTGCTCTCTGAGGGATGTCCGAGATTGAGAGGAAGCTGATACTCTCATACTTCCACTTCCGGGTCTAAAATAAGCATCAACTTATTTTCAAGAAAATGTAGGTTGGGCTGTGCACACTAAATCCAAATATTCTGCACATATGGTGTGTGTAAATAAAATATATATATGTGAGTGTGTGTGTGTTTTCTATAGAAGCCTTTATAATTTACCCTGTCTCCCTTTATATTAGATGGCTATGTACTAATATGTAGTAAATTTGTCTTTTGATAGAATGCAAATATTGTGTACATTCATGTTTTTACATATTTTAAAAAAAATAACTGCATGTAATTAAATTTTTACTTACACTGTTGATGGGCCCTTACATCTTAACCCACCCTTATACCCATAACACCAAACATGTCCCTTTGTCCCTTATCTGTCCCACATAAATATCAGAAATGTTTTGCAATACAATATGTACACAGTAAGTAATTTATTCTTATTTTTTGATGTAAGATAATAGTAGATAAGGCCATCAAGTATAAAGTGACCCCCAGAAACCTACTGACCTTGAATACTGTATGCATTTTTTATGTACAGTAGCTTAGTTACATCAGAATTTAAGTAAGTTTTATATCGCTGAAATGTTTTCATAGGCAGAGTATGAAAGTACACTTCACTTTTCACTGTCCGTGGCTTGACAGAGGCGAGCTGCTATGATGCATGATTTCAATACTCGTCTCATCCTCGTCTGAGGCTGACCACTGGAGGATAAATGACACCTGTTTGTGACAACATAGCTCGCTCATTTATTAAAACTTTGAGTTTGTTCTTCCAGATATTTTTATGCTGGAAAAATATACACCACTATTGAAAAGTCATTTTATATATAAGTTAGTACTCTTAATAAGCAAGGATGCATTAAATTGATCAAAAGTAACTAATTTTTTTTATATGCGTTTAGATTATTTTGAAAAAAAGAATGTTTTCATTATATGTTTATTTATGTACATAAATAATTTAGAGAAAATGATGCTTTTCACAATTTTTTTTTAAGCAGAATAACTGTTTTCAACGTTGGTAATAATAATAATAATAATTATAAAAATTGAGCTTCTAAAATCTAATTATGAGAATTATTTCTGAGGGATCATAAATGAATGAGAGCTTTTGAATTTTTTATATATATATATATATATATATTAACTATATTACTATATATATACTATATTATATATTAATATATTAACAAAGATCCATGGGTTATTTAAAAAAAATCATTTAAATAATATAATTGGCTATGTTAATATTTCAGTTTTACACTTGCTTTCATGTGCTTTCTTACATATTTTGTATATGATATCTGCTCTGTTTGCAACTTTATGTAAAGCATATTTGAAAGGTGCTATATATATATATATATATATATATATATATATATATATATATATATATGCAACACACACAAACACACAAACATATATATATATATATATATATAATTATTTGATAATAGTACAATTTTGTGAGATGTTTTCTGATTATGAATTTAGGGGGAAAATACTTTAAGGCATAACGATTGAATTTCACACTTTTTCACAGCCGTTTCAGTGTTTATTTAATTTTTAAGTTGCATAGTCCATTATGTGTATAACTCTTCACCTTATGTCCTTCAGCTATGTCTCCTCTATCATTACTTTAGTAGTGTTGTGATGGTGTGTCTGTAACACAGAGCGAACACAGTACAGCTGCTGTATATCTGATCAGCCCGGCCTGTGTGAGTGAGAGAGTATCCACATAATTGAATTTGGTCAACCTGTTTTGCTCTCGCTCTCTCTCTCTCTCTCACTGCTGAAGCCACTTAGCGGGCTAATTATTATTGGGATGAGTCAGCTCCAATATATCGCATCCCCAAAAAAATCCATGGAGAATATCAGTGGATATCCAGAGTGTGAAAATTAGATCAATGAGAGAATATATGTGACAAAGGGGTAATTAAGTGGTGTCATGCTGCCAAACCTGATGGGGACGAGAGAAATGTGTGAGGTAATTCCATTTACTTCGTCTTGGATTGTGCCCCATCATAACTGCTAATTCAATTGTACATTCATTCTGCCAGCTCCTCGCCATTAAGCGTGCATTTAATTGCTTCCATAAAGCTTTTAATATGCAGCGCACAAAACAGAGACATGACATCCGCGCCGCAGCGGCAGCTGCCCTGCCGTCTTACGATAACACTGGATAGATGGCAGGAGGAGGGGTCTGGATTCAAATATATCTGTGTTACACAAACACCAGAGGCCATTTCACGGCCATAATTCATCTCGGCCATGTATACATATTGTCCGCGAACAGAAAGAGCTGTAACGGCCCATGCTTTTGTTGTCTCCTGCCAGCAAAAAGTGCCTTATCTTGTCGCTAGACAAGAGCTTAGGGCCGCCAAAGCGCATTGGCCTTCTGATAAGACGAAGAGAGGAAACATCAGACGCAGAGGGAGGAGGAGAGGAGATAAAAATCCGTGTTCAGGCATCGCTCTCCGCCTGACAAACAGGCCACACATTAAAGCCGAACAAAGGCGACAGACCATCAATTCAACGATATGTACACAATCATTACAGCGAGGAAACAAAGGCTGGTGTCAATTGTGGCGGCGTTATGCGCAGTCTCTCAAATTAAAACCTTGTAGCGAAGCGCATCTGATGGCAGGAGCTATTTAGCGGCAATATTTTACGGGGCGGCCAATGAAAAGCAATAACTGTTTTATTTAATGTATCTGCTCCTGGCAGCTGCTCGGGGAAGGACGCTTAATAGAAGCTGTCGATCAATGTCAGGGCCGGGGCAATAAGAGCTCCTCACTGCAATAAACATGAAGAGAAGATAACGCTGGTCCTAGCTGATCAGTGCCTTGTTAACTTCCAGTCTAGCAGGCCCCGTTTGTCATTTTATTTTGTAACATTCATAATTCGTCATGCTAGATGGCTATCGGGGAGCGCACGCTTTTTTTTTTTTTTTGCTTTCTTTTAATTTGCCCCCTGAAGAGAGCTGAGGTGAAAAATAGCACAGGAGGAGAACAGCCACTTGTAAATAATGTACATCATCCTGACACCGTGGATCTATGGCCCGATCAATGTGTGTATACTGTGAGGGGATTTGCGTATGAGCGATCGGAGGACGCCCGGGGCAGATGGAGACATCTGTTGATTCTGGAGATACAGGATGTTTACACCTAGGACAGAGAAATCTCTCGTTTCTTCAGTTAATATTGGGAAGAACATATTGGCCATTGCTCAAAACAGATAAGTGAGTGTTTGTCCTGACATGGGGTCACTTTGGGCTTCAAACTTTACTTTGTGTCGGCGTGTTTGCATTGGTTTTCTTTCTTTGGTTACAGAAGAAAAAATGATAGGTTGGAGTTATGGCCTGGTGATGCCAAAAAGTTATCCATAAGTCATTTCAACGGATTTTTTTTTACACATTGATAATTGATAGTGAATATATATATTGAATACAAATTGATAATGAATATCGGTATTAACTTCTTTAAAATTGATTAATTCTTAAAACACTTTTTATATATTATTAATTGAATTATTTATTTTATCATTTATATTTTTATATAAAATTCCTATTTTTATTTTATTTTTATTTCCTATTTTTATTTATTTAGTTTTTTAAATAATTTTATACATGTTTTTAAAATATGTAAAACTATCTTTCATAGTATTTAAACCTTTTTGTTTTCATTTCTAAATAATTTTTAATTATTGTATTTATATACTATTGTATTTATAACTTTTTATAAAAGTATTATTTGTTAAACATTTATTTTGAAATATTTCAAAAGATTTTATGGAAAGATGGTTAGTAGATTTTTCCATTTTAGAATTTGTCAGGGGCTCTCAACAATTTTTTTATTTATTTATTAATCTAAATCAGGGCTGTCCAAACTCAGCAGTTTAGTTTTGGCCCTCCAGGACCAAGTTTGGACAGCCCTAATCTAAATGAATAAATTATTCTGATATTATTTATTATTTAAATCATATATAATATTTCTTAGCATGTGTTTATTTGTAGCAATAGCAAAAAATACATTATATGGGTAAAAATTATAGATTTTTCTGATATCAAAAATCATTAGGCTATGATTATGTAAACATTATGTTTCATGAAAATGTTTAGTAAATTTCCTATAAATAAATCAGAACTTAATTTTTGATTAGTAGTGTGTATTACTAAGATCTTCATTTAGACAATTTTAAGATGATTTTCTCAATATTCAGATTTTTTTGCACCCTCAGTTTCCAAAATTTTTATCTCAAAATCTCAACCAAATAATGTCCTATCATAACAAGCCATGCATCAATGGAAAGCTTATTTATTCAGCTTTGTATAAAACTAAATAAATAAATAAATAAAAACATTATGACTGGTTTTGTGGTCCACGGTAACATATTATAAATAATATTAAACTATTAGAATTATTTAAAGTGTATTTTGTTATTTTTCTATGAACTTTTTTTTATAACATATGTAATTAATGTATTGATTAATAATAATAATAATAATGTAGAATTATAACTGCTTAAAATAATTTATTTGAACATTTAACATTATTGTGTATAATATATTATTATATAATATATATAATAATATATCTTAAGAGTATAATTTACACACTTCTGTCATGTTCTCATGACATTCACTGTGGTGTTTTGATTTCAGCACAGGTAAACTAAAGTAACCATAGACTATTTAGAGACATCGCTTTAATCTTTATAAAAACCTTCACCCAAAGTCCTCTGTCCCAACGGAGTGGAGATTAAATGCTTCTTCACATTACTAATGTCAGCACAAAATGATTATCTTCTCTGAATAATTTATCCCCTTGCACAGAGTAATTTCCTTATCTTTCCCTTTTTTGCCTCTTTTACTGCAGAGGAAACGGTAAATGGCTGTTAGTCTTCAGAAAACCAATGGATCGTCTTTTCCATCAATCAATTAAAAAACACTTACCTCACACTCAACATGATTTATATCTTGTTAATAGAATTGTCTCACCATATCCCTGTATTATTATACCTCTAAATTCCATTAGCTATTTGCTTAATGCTCAATTTAAGGCTGACCTCTAAGGGGAGAGAGATAGCCGTATTAGTCTAATAATAGTCATTGTACACTGAACCTCTTTCTGGGAATGCTGTAGGTCAGGGCAGTGAGAGGTCTCTGGATACGCTGAATAAAGCGCCCATCGCAGTGACCTCTCTATCAGAGTACACAAACTCCCTGTGCTTTAAAAGAGCATCAGTGCACGGCCATCACAGCGAGAGATTGATTTCCCACCTTATGGAATTCAGAATGCGGCAGAGCAAACATGGAGGCTCTGTTGTTCCGGAGATCCCTGGTTGGGAATTTATTCCCAATTGAATGTATCTCCATGACATTTTTTTCTGAAAACGCATGTGAATTTCCATAATGCTGTAGATCTAAATACAACACACATCATATATATTATGATTTTACACTCGATTTGCTTGTTATTTAGCATGCAAACAAACCCATCCTGACAGAGCGACTCGAACAGAGAGAGCGTTTATGCAGTATTCACCTCTAATGGTTCTATGAGTGGCTCTAAAACTGTATTCCACTGAGTGCCCTTGACACAGTTGCATGTAAGATAGATTTTAAATATTCATTACAGCAGGCCCTAAAGACCCATCGTCATCCCATACCCCAGGGACAGAAAGAAGTTAAAAACTACCGGATAGCCTCATCCAATAATCAATCACAGAACTTGCCCACGATTGCAATCGTGCAATAAATCACGATTGATTTATTATTTTAACATGTTGCATAATATTTTAATACATTAAGTCAGAATTAAGAAGATAAGACGTCAAAACATGTTGCTTCATTAAGGTTTTCTCCACACATCTGAAGTGAAAAATTCATTCATAGCTTAATAGACTTGTTAAAAGCTTTTAATTGCACACAAATATTTTGTGAATGTAAGTTTCTGCCACATATATGGTTAAAATGTAGGTAGTTGCAACTTCTCTCACAAATTTTCTCTCACAATTATGACTTTTTTTTTCTTGCGAAAAATATAAACTCAGAATTTAGGTGTTAACTCACAATTGTAAGTTTTTAATCTGCAATTTTGAGAAGAAAAGTGTGAAATATAAATTGCAAGAAAATGATAAGAAATTGCTTTTTTATTTTATATTGTACAGCAGAAAAAAAACCCTAATTGTCAAAGAAAGCTTGAAATTGTGAGGAAAAAGTGAATTTTAAGTTTATCTATCACAAATCAGTATTTTCATACTTGTAAGAAAAAAATATTTGAAGCATTGCAATTCTTTATTTAATTTTTATTTCATGGATTCCTTAATTTTTAATTATAGTTGGGTTTTTAATTTTCAATGAAGATTGCCAGTCAACTCCACTATACTAGAATTGTGAGCATAATAAGTGAGTATTATTGTTATAGTTGACCAAGCAGAAATTATTATAGCCATTCTAGTAATTATCTAACATTTTATCCTTGAATGTGAATATATAAAGAGAAAGATTCTTTTGCTGCTGCACACCTACTGAATAACAATTTCCTTTATTTTTGTTCACATTTAGACTTGAATCTCCGCCAAGAGAAATGATCTAATGTATATTTCTATAGGGAAGGCACTGTCAGAATCTCACCAAGCCTTCTTTTGCATTCCATCTAGCGCTGCCCCCAAACAAGGTATTTGTTTAATTTCTAAAACGTATCATTTATTTTCTCTCACTAAAGAAACACAGACATACTCAAGTGAAGTAAACTACAAAAACATGTACGTGTGACGCACATACACTCTTCCATTCC
The DNA here is from genome assembly GCA_032359435.1 of Enteromius unitaeniatus. Taxonomy (NCBI): domain Eukaryota; kingdom Metazoa; phylum Chordata; class Actinopteri; order Cypriniformes; family Cyprinidae; genus Enteromius; species Enteromius unitaeniatus. Next base: position 6,929,518 of record JAUMHI010000067.1, read on the forward strand.
CATTCAGCGGATCCTGCTTTTCCCAGCACTTCCTAATGGAACATACTGACGGCAAATAAATATTCCACCGAGGCCGTTTCATGTAGAGAGGGGTTTTGAATATCAAATCTGGGTTTTGATCTAGTCAGATGATCCGTACAGTAAAAACAGGGCAGAGACAACAGCTCCCCATGGATAAAACACAGAGCTCGTAGACTTTAGCCAAACGCTGACCACAGTTATTAGATTAGTGTAAATCTTCATGGCATGATCAATAGCAACGTGTTTATTTTTGTGCACTGAGTTATTCATTAGAAATTCAAACAGCCTTAAAGAGGCTCATTAGGATCTGATTTGCTGGGGCTCACAGAGACTTATTGCCCCATTGTGGAGAAAGAGAAAAGGCCACTGGAGACAGCGAGGGGTAGATCCTCACAATGGACAATTTGTTCACATTGCTCAGCTATAAAAATAGGAGGAATGAAACTCAAGATGGTGTCTGTGTGTGCGCAAACAAATATAGTATGGTGTGCCATTTTCTGTGACATAATACTATTTTGGATACATTTTATAGGGGTGGAAATTGCAAAGAATTCCTAATAAATTCCAGTTTCCTAATGGATGAATGAATTTTTTAAGAAATAAAGCATCATTGTAGTTGTAAGTTTATTTGTAAGGTGTATGTGTTTGATTAAAATTCATTCATTTGGGGTTGTGCTGTTTATCTGATTCATTTAATGGATTCATTTGCTCAGGAGTCAGACACCACTGGTTGTGCTGAATGTTGTTGATACACTAAAAAGACAAATAGAATTGTTCGCTTTGGGAATCAGACCAACATGATTGCACTGCATGAGTTTGATTCCTTTGCAAAAGCATGCATGTGAGAACCATATTTTTTATTAATGCATCCAGTTCTGAACGATTAAACCGAATTATCTGTGTATTAAATGATCAGAGAGAATAACATTATATTTATGAGATGTGATTTCAAAAAAAGAAAAAAAAATGCAATGCATGCTTTTGTAATTACTGATAAATGCAGCTCGTTTTGAAAGGCAGGTCTTAAAAGCTATTTTGTCATTATCACATTATTGCATTACCATTACTCGGTGTACAGTAGCCAGTTCAGATAATTCAATTGAATTGCATTAGGGAGCTCAGATCCCATTTGACTGGGGAAATGGAACATTAATTGGCATTTGTTCAAGCCAAACAAAGGACACCAAGGGAATATTACCAAATTAAAAGACTTTCAAACGCAGAGAATAAATCTTCAAGGACTAACACAGCCTCGAAAAATGACCAAACACACTAGAAAATGTTTTTAAAATAAGTGGTTCATGAAAGTGCACGCAGCGAGGATTACATTTATAACTCGCAGGGCTCGACCCTCGCTAAACTCGCGTGCAACGGCATTTTATATAATGTGTTGCTCTGCAAAAACTGACAATTAAACAACAGTTAGAGGTTTTTCCTAGTGCTCTCTGTATGCCGTCTTTTATAGCAGACTGTGCAACTTGTGGGAGGGGAAAGGTTTTTTTTTCCCACCCCTTTTTTCACTTTCCATCTCGGTCCTCCTCAGTGAATTGATGGAATGACCTGGACTTGATCTTTGAGGTCAACATGCCTGATGGTTCCTGCAGATTGATAAATTGATTCAAAACTATTACCATGGTAAAAAAGCAATAAGGTCATAAAACTTGCATTGGTCCAGCTGTGTAAATCCGGGGCATTTTGCCGAAGGAGTGGCGCAGGAGGATAGGAGCATGCGTCGGAATGAGAGAGCGAGAAATGACTTTGAAGAGCTCATCATCTCCAATCTATTTTTCCCGCCCGTGCTTCATGCCGCCGCATAGAGGCACTTCATTACAGGGGAATAACTGTACACAGCCCGGGGCCGCCCGCCTGCCTCCTGCTCCCCGCGGCTCCCCTGAGGGGCTTCAGGTGCTTAATACCTCATCACTGGCTTCATTGAACGCTTTAATCTGCACTCCTGTGATCAATAGAATCCCGCTGTAAATTAAAAGGGCCATTCCGTGTAATCAAACCTGTTAATGCTCATTCTGAAAACCATTATTTGTGGAAGGCATTTAGGGGGAATTGCCACACTGACAAGCCCCCTTGCTCGCAGAGATTATCGGAGGACAAGGATTTGGACAAAGACAGCGAGAAGGATGAGAGAAGGGGGATCCAGTCTGTCCCTCGCCGGCGTAACGTGCTCTGGAGACAGAGAGAGGGATTGAGGGAAGGGCCAATGCGAGAAAAACACAGGCGGTGCAACTCAGTCATAATGGGAGGATGGGCGAGAGGGGAGATAAGTTTAGAGAGAGGGGCCGTCTGTCTGCTCGGGCCTCTCCGACACTCATACGCGCAGAAAATGAAATTTTCGAGCCTGCCATTTCTGCGGCAAATTCAATTACGCCAGCTGCTTGTACAAAGAGCTGTAGCTTCCTTGGGCCTGAAATTGAAAAAAGGCGAGTGCTGATGAGATGGTGAATAACTGGCTGGGCTTTGATAGCAGACAGGTGAGAGAGTCTCCCAAAAACTTAAAGCATCATACTGAATATCGCTGCAGGGAGGTCTTTGGAAATACTAAATGTTGACAAACCCACTCACTTATACCAACACGAAAAATATAATCGCGAGGTAAATAATGTGCTGTCGTAGCATCTCCTTTTTTGATTTTCCACATGAGCACGTCACTTACGCCGCTCTACCGTACCAGATCTGTGTGGTAAGCCGGCGTAAAATTAGAGACCTTTCTTGTAATCCTAATTGTCGTCTGTGTTTGTACGATTCTGCGTTTTTCTCACGGTGCAATGACATTCAAAGGCTGAAAAATAAAGCATTTCTGATTCTAATTCGAGAGAAAATCCTGCAGGGACTTCATAAGAAAACTGCCATTTAAGGCCGACAAGGCGAGAGGAGAGGAAAGCTATTACGGCTGTATCTTAAAAGGTCAATTACATTCCGTATAATGACTTTGACTGTTTAATCCAAATGTATGAGTCTCTTGCTAAGCCTTTTTCTGACATTGATAGACTTGAGTGGCAGAGAAGGATCTTCTCCTGTCAAGGCGTCAGCGGCTAGGAGATAATGAGAAATGGCACTTGGAAATTTCCCTCGCTTGACGACGACTGCTGTTCTCTTTCTCTTCTGATCAGCTTAAATGTTTGACTTGGTGTGATCAAGTGCCGGTTTTGTTTGCCGTAGGGCTAAAATGGTCTGCGGCGCGACCCCAACAACACATTTGCCAGATATCATCTCTCCCCTTCCTGTATTTTTAATGCGATGTTTGCTCCCGCAACGACCCCCGATTGCAGCTCCTCCATCCCATCTGCAATGTAAGACAATTTCCGCACCTGAAAAGAAACTGTCTCAAGTCAATAGACTATAAATTGCTCTTGGAAATGGTGTGATCTTAAATAAAGGCTATTTGATCAAAGGTCTGAAGCGAACCCCTGCCTTTTTTAATCATTTGTATGTTTAGCTGTTTGGTCAATTTACTTTGCCGCTGTGATGTTTCGCGGTTAAAGGCCATCAATCACATTCACGGTGAGAAATATCTCCCTCTACAATATTACAGGTTATTAAAAGGATGATGAGAATGCAGCCACATGGGTAGGCAAATGCCCTTTTTCTCATCTTCTGAGAGCGTGGCCTTGAGATAATCTAGTGATTCATCTTCGCCCTGCCTATCAACAAGTGGCAGTGGGCTCAAGTCCCCAATAATGAGCTACTCTGTCCATTTCACCTTCTAAACACAAACATTAGCCACATCACATTCTCTCAGTCTACTTACTACACAGGGATCCTGTACTCTTTCCGGCAATGGCTGACGCATTTCAATTGATCTGCCTCGTGAAGGTTATAACTAGACGTGAAGAAATTCAATCTGTGACGAGCTATATAGCAAATATTCTCTCTGCACACAAATAATAAGACTTTTGAAAGCGCTCTCTATCTTGTGAGGTCCCTCCTCTTGTCAGATGGCTCTTGTCTGAAGATGATTTAGACCTTGGCTTGATCAAAGCTTTGATCTGAGTGTCAGTTTACAAGCTGTCCTTTTCTGCTAAAGTGACTCTTATCAGGACATATCCCGATGAGAAGGATTTTTACAAGCCATTGCACAAGAAATGGGAAGAAAAAGTGAGATTTCACAAGTGACTGTTAAACACTTGGAGGAGACACAAAACATGCATTTAATTGAACTTCTCTTCAACTTTCAATTAGATCATCCTTGTTGGCGATGAATAATTCCCATCTAAAATATGGGTCATAATCCAAAAGGGAATAAATTTAATTTTCAATAAAGCTTTTTTTTTTATTAGAAGATTGATGACATTTTTTTCAAGTTTTGATTAAGGTTTTGCCAAATTGCTGCTATTTAACACTTTGATTAATTTTCTAGACTTTTCTTTTTATGAAGTGATATCATTTGATATTTAAATAAGACAAATGATAGAAGTCATCTCACTGTCTTTAAATGGGACTAATATTTCCTTTATCACTATACAGGATATTAATAATAGAATTATGAATTCTTATACAGTCAATCATTTGAAAGCTGAATACATTTAAAGTAGTCAGACACATTTGATGAGCTGGATGTGTAATGACACAATCATGTCATTATGGTTAATTCTGTGCACTTATGTTTATATTTATTTACTCTGTGTGGCTTACACTTAAAATACTAATCTGTACCTTTAAGGTACCAAAATGGAGGTACAAACATGTACCTTTTGAAAAGCCTATTTTGAATACCGCCCCAGTGAAAGCGTTTGTACCTTTATTTCTGAGAATTTTAGAGTTCATCATTTGGACTGTTCCGATGGATTCCTTAAAAAGCAGCAGTACATGAGTTATTTATTAGTGAGTGAGACTAAACAGACCGTGCTGTAAGTTTTTGATTCGATGAAATTGAGCAGCCCATACATTTTTCTTTTTTGGTTTTTTTTGCCATTTAGACTGGTAAAGTTGTATTTATTAGATTCACTAAAAAGAGCTGGCATTATAAGAGTCATTTATTTGTGATATTATTACTGTTATTTAGTGCCTCACAGCTTTTTAATTTCATCACATTCAATGCATACCGCAAACTCACAATCTCAACAGAATAAAATATGATTTTGTTTGCAGCAGAGGAGCGTATGCAGAAAACATTGCTTATAATGTACACTCATAGCCTTCCAGTGTCAAACAGATGACACACTCTCAAATATAAATACATAGCATTTCCTTTTAATAGCACGTTACAGTAAATGACTCTCATTCATTTGAAATTCCTATATTGAGCAGGTCTGTTCTATCTGTACACCAAAGGAGTAGAAATAGATAATCTAATTTTCAATTGAGCGATTTGTCTCCAGAAGGAATGTTTGTAACACAATTTGTTATTAAAATCCCTAGGCTTTGATAGATTTATAACAAAAGAGCAAAAACCGAGGGTGCCACTATCGCTCCCCTGACCCCATAAATCACATCTTTAGTGACCACATATTAAGTGCTTTTCTCATTCCCCGCCCATTAAAAGTAAATAATCTGCCGAGAATGAGGCATTTGCTAAGGAGGCATCCTATTTTTCATACGTGACAGTTATCTGAGTGAAGGTGTGCAGGTGGGACGGGAGGTGGAGCGGAATGATGATGTCAGATTAGGGACAGCGGACGCACTTTGGACGCTTGTATTTATAGAGGAAAGAGAATTTATTGGTGGCTGGTTGCTGGCGATGCAGTCTGGCACATTTTACATCCTAAACTGGATCATCATTTAACACTGATGACACGTAGAATGATTCGGTGTTCCCCTCTCCAGATGTAAATCGCAAATATCTTGCTGGCTTCCTGTTCATACATCTTAGGTCACCATAAAGCGTAGTAAGTCAGGTACATCTGGATTGAATAATTCCACATATTTATAAAATGAAGTTTCGCCCCAGCGAGTGAAATGAGATGCAAACTGCATTGGTGGAGGCGAGTAATTAAGTTCATTAAGTTAATTATTTTTTCCTCCTGAGCAAAAAAGGAGAAGGAAATAGCAACCAATCGCTAATTAAGTCCCCCCCTTCGTCATATTGGGAAAAAAATGAACATTATGCATCTACATCGGTTTCATGTTGTTGCATATTCATAGTGTTAAATTAATTTAATACCTCCCATATAAATCATGCAAATTTATGAAGTGAAGGTTTCATTTTATTGCACCATATTAAGTCATGTTCGATGCACAAGGTGGCTGTGAAGTGAGACATTACTCAAGGTTAGTCCGTGTTATTTATGACATATCTGTCAGTTAATACTCAACTGGCTTTTATTGCACTTTAATGTGCAAGGAAGTAATAATGTGAAGCGCAGTTATGAGAGTGATGATGGCACAGATGTGTTGGACAGCAGGGCAGGGCCAATGATATCTGAGACTGATCACAACATAAGACACATAGTTTTTAACCCTCATAGTTTGTTGGGGGTCTTAAAGACCCCAGAGTCATTAAATAATGTTCTAATGTTCTTCTCTCTGATGTTTGTTGGTTTTATTTTATTACTATACTGATAGAGAATTATTTTATTTTAACAGTATTATTTTAAATGTGACGGCAGTCAAAGTTAAATCTAAGCAGTAGTGTTGTTTTAGTTTAATTGAGATAATATTATCATTTTTGGTGGGACTTTAGAATCAACCCAGTCTCACCGCAATTCATACATATTTTACGAGGTGGCTAATTTGTACAAATTTGTACAACCTCATTCATAAGATTTTTGTTAAGTTGTACGGATTTCACGAGTTACCAATTCATGTGAATTTGTACGAATGACCTACGCAAATCGTACAAAATCGTACGAGTGAGGTCATACGAATTTGTATGAATTAGCACAATTTTTCCATCTCCTACGAATACATATGAATTGGTTGTGAGATTGTGTAGATTTTGCACTTGACTATTAACTATGACTTTTCCCTCAATAAATTCTTAATTTGCTGCCTATTAATAGCCTAATTTATAGTGCTGCTTATTAATAGTAGGGATATAGAATAAGACATTAATATGTGCTTATTCAACACTAATAAATGGCTAATATTCTAGTAATATGCATGCTAATAAGCAACTAATAGGTGTAACCACAAAACAAAGTGTTACCTATTCTAGTTTGTATAAATTTTGATTTAGTTTTTACATTTTTCTTTTCATTTTTAGCAATTTTGTGTTTGTTAAAATCTATAAAATGTATTAATCTGGCAACACTTTAGAATTTTTTCTAAAATTTTTATTTTACGACTTATTAAAAGTTAGTAAAGTAGTTAAGTTGAAGTATTGGGTAGAATTAGAAATGTAAAATAAGGTCATGTAGAATAAAGCATTAATATGTGCTTAATTACTACTAATGGATGGCTAATATTCTAGTGTAATTGCATGCTAATGAGCAGCTAGTTACAGTGTTACCATTCATTTCATTTCAATTTTAGCTTTAGCTTTTAAGTATAACTAAACGAAAATGAGTCAGCTGCATTATGTTTGTTTTATTTTTATTTCATTTGATTTCAGTACTTCAAGTAACTTTTTTTGTGGTTTTAGTTGTCTATAATAACCCTGACGTGTATATTAAACATAGTCCTGTCACACTAAGAGAATGTCATAAATATATATCCCATTAAATGAATCATTTCACCCTTATTGCAAAATAATAATTTTTTATGTGGCAGTCTTACACAGAATCCAGTTTCACTTTCTAGCGGTTTGCTTTGGCTTACGTTTTGTTTGAAGACAGACAGAAAATGGAATTATTATGATATATTTGAGTTAGTTTTTCCAGCCTTTATTATGCAAGGTGAAATAAAATCCTCGCAATCCTTAGGGGATCTGCCATGTTTCCAGGTTAAACATTTGCCAGATCACATCCTCTCACCGCTGTTCTTTTGACTCAGGAACCTCAAAAGCCTTGTTTGAATAACTTGCTCCATACGTGGAACATTTGGCACATGACCAGGCCTAGCACGCCGATTGTTCGTTCTCTGGAAAAATGAAAAGCTACTTCATAAGACCCCTGGTTTGGGTCATAACACCATGATTGTTCTTAACTAGTGTGAGTGAGAGAATCCAGCTGGGTCATATCTCCCTCATTAATGAGTCATTGGGGGGGACCCTGTACCATTACTATGATCTGGATTGTGCACTTGCTGCAATTTGCCACGATTAATGGAGGAGGGTCAACCCGGGTCACTTTCAATTTCCACCCAGAGGGGCGAGAAATGGAAACAACTCATTTGCACAGATTTGAATAATTTGCCCCCTCGCAAAAAAAAAGAAAAAAGAAAATATGGGGCGAGGAGAAAGAAAAGAGGTGATAAAGGAATCGGGTAGAGGACTCGAGCGCTGTTGCACTTTGCACAATAATAAGCCACGCTGCCGTCGGCGGCTGGCACAAAGGCAATAATGAATATGATGGAGGATATGAATCCAGATGTGGGAATAAAGCTCGCCTTTCTCGGTGCAGTCTCACTTGGGAGCGTCTGCTGCGTCTAGTGAGCTTTTAAACTTATCATAAATGTATTAAGATTGCACCGGGCCATGAAACAGCTGTACACAATTAATCTTCTGCAAATCTTATCTGAAGAATTGCTTTCAGCGAAGTAACATCTGCTGCGAGAGGCGCTTATTCATGGGCGAAGCGCGCCTGCCACACTTTTATGCATAGGGCACGATCATTGCCAATGAAGTAAAAATTCATCGTTTTCCCTGTTCGGTAAAAATAACATTCAGCAGCATTAAAACATCATCCATCAACATCGTCTTGGGGGCTCCAAACCCGTCGCAGCCCGATAAATTAAAGAGAATATTCATTTCTGTGTGAACTTGCAGTGTGCGGCTTCACTGAGCTGATATTTTCCGCCTCTGTTTTCATTTTTTTTCTCTCTTTGGAGAAGATGAAATTGAAGCAGTGCATTTCAATATCAGCAGCGCTCTGGCGGTTGGGCCTGGTGCAGGAAGTACATAGTGTGACTGCCATCATTGTCTCTCTGTGACCTAACAAGAGCCTTTGTGTTCGGCTGTGATGCGGGGAAAAAACACATTATTGCGGTGTATATATATTTTAGAATTAAATGTTTCTCATAGTCCTAAGTATAAATAAAAGTATTGTAATGAGATTCTGGGGTCAAAAGTTTGTGAGAAATCTAAAAATTGTATTACACAAGAACACACTAAATTAATAAAAAAGGGGGGGGAAAAATCCAAAAATGCTGTTCTTTTGATATTTCTGTTAAAGATTAAACAATCGTGAAAAATATATTAAGGTTTCCACACAAGTGTTAAGCAGCACAACTGTTTTCAGCATTGATAATAAGAATAATAAGAAATATTACTTTCTTTCCACAAAACCAGTCATAAGTAGCATGTGTTTCATTAGGATATTAAATAAACATCAGGTTACATGAAGATTTTTTTTTTCAAAGTTCCTACCATAAAAATATCAAAACTTGAATGGTAGTTTATATTAAAAGTAAAGAATAAATAATATATTATTTCAAACAATAGTGCAGATGAGGAGTTTGCACTTTTAATGCCAAGCATTTAGTTCCATATTGAAGAGTTGTTCAAAGTTTGAGACGCACTCTTGATTGGTCACATGACGGGTGGGTAATCAACCAAACAAGAAGAGGAACTTTTACGCACGCTCTACATCTTTTATCTTCTCAACATTAATTACAATCATGTAATTTCTTAATTCCCAACTGCCGGCACCTCACAGATGGCAATATTATTTACAATACACAATGTTGCTTGGAGCACGGCCAGATGCTCTCTTAATATGGATTTGATCATCTGTAACTTTGGCAGTTTGTCAATTAGTCAATTTTTTGCAATATGAAGGAAAAAAAACAATCTGTTCGTTTTGTATTTTCTTTTGCCTGTCCCAACCTTCCTTTGTGAACCAATACAAAGAGTCAGATTTAGGAAATGAGACAAAGCGTGATCACAACAGATAAGCATAATCTATAAAATAGAGGTTTTTAATCTCATAATGGTCTGATTCAAAAAGAATTATAGCTGAAGAAATGACACTTAACGTTAAACTACGGTAATACAGCCATTTCAGGTGATCATCCACCACTTTCAGCTTCTTCCAACCATCAGTTTTAATAGATTTTTTAAATTAGAGTAACCCTACGTCTAATCTTTAAAGTTAAGTTGTTATTTATGGTTATTAAGCTAAGGTTATTAAGTTTTCTTTTCATTAGGCTGCTCACAATGCAGGAGATTTCAGTTTTTGTATTTGGGCTCCACTTTATTTTTGAATGCATTCAGAAATATAATTGCTTGATAATCTGTAGTTATATATATATCATTCATATTTAAATGCTTAACATCAGTCTTACCCTGTTGACTTCAAAGTGGAAATTAAAGAGAATTGCATCAATAAGCAGAAAAAAAAAGCATTAATTTTGTATGCTCTCCAGCGGAACTGTGTTTCAGGATCTGTACCTGCAGAGGCCGTGTCTGCTTTCAAACCGGGTTTATGTTTAAAGCTCAATGTGTATTGTTCAATGTGACATGGTCAATTCATCATTAGTTTTGAGCGGAGAACGGATGAGTACACTTTCAATTTAGTTCACAGCCTTTCTTCATTCATCATGCCTGCTCATCATCCATCATTTCCTCTCTTTGATTTGTACAAAAAACACACTTTCATAAGTTTAATGCAATTAATCATGAGGCAGGATAATTTTCTGTTAATGGACCACAACCATTATTTCATTATTCATTTGATGAACTTGCACAGTGTGTTTCACGGAGGTGTGATTATAAGCACTGCTCACCAAGCATGAATGTGTGCCACTCCACATCTTTGTTGCTGTTTCGTAAATGGCTCTGTGTACAATCTGCCTGCGCTGCCGCCTCACTGTAGCTTTTGTCTTCATATAACAAGTCCTGATAAATTGGAAAAGTTGCAGGCATAGATGAGAGCTGACCCGAAAAACAAAAGCAATCACAGTAAAGGGTAAAACGCCTGGAACGGTGAACCGCGACAGCTCTCGCATTCAAGGTGAAATTCTGCCTCCCTCTCCATAAAAAGAGAAACATGCATGCACACAGAAAGCAACAATTTATGATCTTGTTACTTGAGCTGAATCATTTCAAACCGTCTGGTTCTTTTGAATGCCATAAAAGTTATTTTGCAACACTGACTAAAAAACTTTAGTAAAACTTTTTCAAATATCCTTCCTTTATGTGCAATTAATTTACATCATTATCTAAAATCATGCCATTTAGTCTTTTAGCATGCTTTTGCATGCATCTATTTGAACACATTTAAGCCTGGTTTAGTTTTATTTTAAGTTTTATCTCGTATTTTAAATCAGATTTTGTTTTGAGAAATGTTGCTTACTTGGCAACAATTTCAATATCCTTCCTTTATGTGCAATTAATTTACATCATTATCTAAAATCATGCCATTTAGCCTTTTAGCATGCTTTTTCATGCATCTATTTGAACTCATTTAAGCCTGGTTTAGTTTTATTTTAAGTATTATCTCATATTTTATGTTTTAAATCAGATTTAAAATTTTACATTTCCCATTTTATTCTCATTTAAGTTCAGTTTAGTCATTTTGTTTTGAGAAATGTTGCTTACTTGGCAACAATTTCAGTTTTTCAATTTTATTTAAAGTAATATAAATTTTTTTATGGCTTTGGTTTTAATTAAGCTTTAGTTAACTATAATAACCCCCATATAGTAACTTATACACCTGAATTAAAAATATTAATCTTAAGCGAGGATGCGGTATGAAAATTTCAGCTGATTATAAGAACATAATTATTTTTCAAACTGAATAGTCTTGAATCTCGCCACAGATCAATCAGCCCTCAGACTCAAAGAAGTTCAGACTCCATTTTAGCTCAATCAAAAAGAGGAAAAAAATCAATGCGGTCCAATTATAGCCCGTTTCATTAAGGTATGTTAATCAGAATTGCAAATGAGTTGGGCTTATGATTTCTCTCCTTGTATCCTGCCAGTGTACAGTAGTCAATGTTGATGAAACATTACGAGCATATTGACATCTAGTGGACCGATCAACAGCATCATTAACCCACCTGTTGAAGAAAGTGTCACCTTGATTTTAAAGTTAATGAAATCTATATATTACTCTATTATAACCTTATATATATATATATATATATATTAGATGCTGCTCTTTGCTGCATTTAGACACTTCTGTTCAGTTTGAGGACGAGACATGTTTTGAAAGCTGAATTCACACAGTGTACCATGTTAAAGCATCATGCACATCCTTTGGTTCCAGCTATGGTCCAGGAGAGGACATGTCTAAGGCCATGACAAAAGCCAAGCACACTTCTTTCATTGTATTATTTTTCCTCTCCTCAGACACCGCGCCAGCTCTTTGATTTGGACCGTATATGTTTTCGGTAATCCATTTTTTTCAGTCAGGTCTTGCTGGAAACAAGCAAAGAAGCATCTATTGTGCAGCTCACATAAACAGAATCTGACACGTAAACCTCATTAAAACCACAGTTTAATATAACTAGATTGTCTGAGGTAAATGATTCAATTCAAATGCAAAGAACCAGCAGATGCTTTCCAATCATGCCTAGTGTTGTATTCTAAAACACTAAAACTCCTCGTGAGGTGCCGAGCTTTTCTCCAGTCTTCTTCCAGTATTCCTCTATTGATTTTTTTCCCTCAGAGACGTATTGTACCTCAAGATCTCATGCATTAGTGTAGGAGGTCCACTCGAGTCGCAGAAAAGATGGTAGAACAATGTATTTAAAAAACATTGGGCTCTAACTAATGGCAGGTCCTCGGTCATTTACCCTTCTGATTAGGTAAGCCAGTCAGTTCCAGGCAAACCGTGATTTAAAATGATGTCCAGCTTGAACTACATTCTCCAAGAAAATGATCTAATTTAGTGATTTATTCATATTTACTGAGTGTACTGGCATTACATTTGTATAGATCACATGTGGGTAAAAACAGAAATCGGGAAAATCGAATCAAAATACAGAGACGTGGCCGCCTGCCGCTCGGAGTCTACATTCGAGGCTCTGCCGGGGTCACTTCCATGCTTTTTATGATGTCGCTTTGAAATCTATCCGAATCACATTAAATTGGATATAAAGATGTGCAGACACATACATCACAGTAAATGGTGTGCCAGAGCACTGCTCGTGGAGAATCCCACCTCAACAATCAGGTTATAAAATCGGCTTCAGATCCGATTAATAATTTACAATCCTGTTAGGGGAGAACAAACATTTCTGTTCAAGCAATTTAAGTTGCAGGACTGTTATTAAAGCCCGCCGCTGCCTTTCGCGGGGGCTGGAGGATCGTCTGGGGATGAGACGGAGAGAAAGAGAGAAAGCTAAGCCTGCTCCAGCCCTCTGTGCCAGAGAATAACTATGTTCTATTTCACACTCTATGCTTTCTTTATTAAACTGCCATCGCAGCAAGCACACATTGCTCACCGTCTCCTCTTTGAATTTACCGTGACTTCACCCTCTCCGTTTCCCCCATGCCGGGGAAACTTTCTGTCCACTTTCCGCAGCGAAATCTGAACGCCTAATGACTTTATAATGGCAGGCGTTTTAATGGAGCTCTAAGTAAAATGAGCTGGTGCTCCTGCAATCAAGAGCCCAATGGTGCTTTGTGCATCACCCATCACTAATTGACACGAGGGAGACGGATTTGCCTTTTCGCGGAGGGCTGAAAAAAGGCTTAATGGAATTGTTGTGTATTTACATGTACGCTGCGTACTTTGAGAACAGGACTGCTAAATATCATGGGAAATTAAAGGATTGATGCTTGGAGAGATGAATATTTGATTTCATTATTTTATTAGGAAAGGCAATCGCCATAGTGAGCGGTCCGAGGTGTGTTTCGTTTGGTAACAGTGACCTCTAGTGTCCACACAGGAACAGCCCACCCGACCTGAGAAATACAACGTGAACATGCACAGAGTGGAGATTTTAACATGCAAATCTATACAGTGCACTGTGAGGGAATCTAGACAACAACAAACAAAGTGAAAATCAAGTCGTGTAACTGTATATCATCACTGTAAGATTTCTGTACATATTAAAAAAAACAAAAACAAGTTCAGATCTCAAGAAAACATTTTCCAGTTTTAAAAAATATGGCTGAATCTTAAGGAGCAACGCCGATGGATGCTGAACGATTGTGTACGCATGAGCTAGAAGTGATCAAGTTCATAAATAGTGTGAGATGAAATTCACGCAGGACCAACAGATGCTTCGTGAAAGTCTGAGCCTACGATCATGCTGCTGTACATCTTCTGTTGCTCCTCTTTAAATGAGTCTTTCACCTTTTCCCTCTTCAGACCACCATCCCTGCAACATCACAAATTAGTGATAAACTTATATTAGCTAGGTTAATATCTGGTTATGACCTAGATTATATTAGCCATCCACGAGTCAATGTACATTCTATCAGCAATCAACAGAAATGAAAACAAAAAAGCATGTTTACGCTCTGCATTTAATCATAATGTTTTCTTCAGAGAGGAAAATTAAAATTACAATTAGTATATATGTATGTATATATAGTCATGTGTGTATCTATCTATCTATATATAAATAAATATATATATATATATATACTGCATATTTGCCAAAGGTGCTGATATATTACTGTATATTTAAGCTTTTTTGTGCAGGGTTGTTTATATTCTTACCAGGACAAATCCACCAGTCCTCCCTGATTTGCTATGGCTGATTTCACTCTGTTAGCAAAATGAACAGCATCCTCTCCATCCTACAACACATGAAATAAAAGGATAGGAAACAATGAATGCTGTACCAGTCAAAGGTTTAGACATATGTAAAATGCTCAGCAAATCTAAGTAAAAAAAAATGTTGAAACAAATCACACAGATCTTACATTTAAGCATCTTTAAAGTAGTTTGTAGTAATCTTATGTTTCTATCAGAAGTTTGCAAACTCTGGTGCATTCTGGGATGATTTAAACAGGTTTGATTATGGTTCCCATGTTTAAATAATAGAATGTTCATGTTTCTGCTTAAACTTCAGCATCCCTGCGACCTTAAAAAGGACAAGCAGTCTGGAGATAGATGGATGTTTCTGCTTACCTGTCGCATCATAGGTGGGAGGTACCACACGTTGCACACAATAGCCCAGCTTGTCATCATCCTGAGGATGTAGCTCACCATGTTGTACTTGGCACTGTTCCAGAAGGCATCTCCAAACTGAGGGTCATACTGAAAGAGAGAAATACATGAGGTGAGTCCCTTTTATAGGGTAACAGTAATACCGCTGTAGAAAACACTGGGTTCTTGGTAAGCTACTCGATACCTTGATTGCTACTGGGTATATAGTTCCACCGATTTCAAAACTTCCCTTCTTGAACATCATGACTGATGTATTATTAATGCAAGTTCCTACAACAGACACAAAGACAGACCAAAAGGAATAAGATTACAACTGACAGAGATTTATTCAAATAAATATGCATAGAAAATTCATATGTATATTTTAATTTATACTTGTACAGGGAAGCTTGTTTCCACCATCAAAATAAATAATACAATTCTTTCACGATTACACATTTACAGCTCACAATTCTGCCTTTTTCAGAATGTAAAATGTAAAATGTATGAGTTTAAAATCCTGCATCATATTTTTTACAGATTTATTTTATTCTATGCTAGAAACAAGCTTAAATATTTATACTTCTTGTAGTAGAATGATACTGCATAATTACTGCATCGCTAGAGACTCGCATAAGGACACGATTACATGAGTATAATTTTTACCCTCAGGGAAGATAAGGATTGGCAGCTTAGTTTTATCAGCAATATGGTCTTTTAACCTGCGGAAACAGCAAAATTGAGGTTTTATGTCTTGAGTGAGGACATCTTATACTGCACAAGACTGATGGACACACACTTTGTCACCTTTTGGCAGCCGCATGGCGATCTTTCATCTCAGATCTCTCGAACCACACATGGGGACAGGACCGCACCATTGACCTCTGGATGACCCCCATGAGGCCTCCATGAACTTGACCTACCTGAGGACAATGAAATTGTGTTAAAGACACCTGAGACCCTCTAAAGACACACAATGTCACATAGCGTGACTCACCATAGCATAACATCCATCATTCGCCAGAATGACAATGTCAATTGGGGAGGTGTGGTTGGCAACACAGATACCTCCTTTTTTCGGCCGATTCTCTCTGTTATGCATCCCATGAGAGATATAATAAACAATATTAATTTACTACATTACAGAGAGTTAAAAAGAAAGAGGTGTGTGCATGGGCAGAGAACGACAGAGACATAATTATTCTCCCTTCCCCAAAAACAATGTAAGCCTTCATAATTTCTAGCACTTCTTACTAAAAGTCTGTTACGTTGTTGCTGAATTGCTTATTTCCATTCCAGCTTCTTTTATTCGTTTGATTAGCATTGTATTTTATGCTTTACTTAAAGTGCCACATATTCCATGTAACTTTTCTAGGCTTGTTAAATCTACAGGAAAACAAATTATATTTATATACATATATACATACTTTTTCAGAAAAACACAAAGAAGCAGAAGGGAACCCGAAGACAGTGTGGAAAGAATGGGATCAAAAAGAAGCATTGACTCACTTATTATGATAGCGGATGGTAGCAGACAGGCCTCTGGCACATATTCTGTAGCATGTAATATGAACCAAATCACTGAGCCAGTTCTTTGCACTGAAAGAGACATACTCGTTAGGAAATGCTTCTTCAAACTTTAATATGAAATTAAACATCAGGATTCGATCCATATATGAAAAACTTGGTTTGAATCTTTCTTATTCTATTATATAAGAAGGTGCGATATAATTAATTATGTCATGCAATATTAATTACCTGCTGCTAGGAAGCAATCCAACAAGAGTAGTTCCTATCACCAGCCAACTCAATCCGATACCAGCCAATGTGATCCTATGACAAAGAGCAATAACATGATTAAATATACATATATATATATATATATAGGTGAATCACGAAAAAGACATCCAGGTCACGATAATAAGAACTGGGAGTGGGAAATATGCTTTAATGTATTTTTAAAATGTATGTAGAAAATAATTATGCTGCTTTATATTTTGTGAAAACCATGATATATTATTTAATTATTTTTTAAGGATGACTAAAAGATTTGAAGAATGGCATTTGTGGTGTAAAAAGCCACTATCAATTTAATGCATCCTCAATTAATTTGTGTCACCTGATTAATGAAGTATCACATCAGTCTCACCTGAGAGGCAGCAAGATACAGTAACGTATAAAAACTCCCAGGCCCCATATGATGGTGAGCCGCACGCTGATGTAACGAAAGTTGTTGTTGGTCCGCGTGAGCAGATTCCAAGAAGCCAGTTCCTCCGACGTGAAGCGCTGAGTCACCTGATCCTCAACAATGTTCTCAATGCCTTTCTTACAGAAATAGAAGGCATCGCATAGTGTAAAGTCTCCCCCAGCCAGATTTTTAGGATGGGATCGTCGTAGCTCTCCGATCTCCTCCTCCATAGAGCCATCATCTTTTTCAATGATCCCTGAGAACACATTATCATCAAATTTGAAATGAGACCAGACAGAGAAGAAGAAAACTATTTGCTTCCGTTTACATGAATTGATATGTTTTGTTTAGTTTTGGATATAATAAAGTATGTGTGTCCTGAGCTCTGGATCCAAGCAACAACTGGTTTGTCTAAAGCTGGGTAAAGTTCATAAATAAGATCAACTGAAATTAGGAAATCTGCCACTTGCTAGAATAACAATTACAGTTTCTGGCATCGAGCCAATGATAAAAGCATTTCAAGTATTCATTTCTTACTGTATATAATGAGTTGTCATCTAAAACAGAAAGCTTGTGACATTTGTTATCATATAAACTGACTGCGTAAATGCTAGAAAGCAATACATAATTAAAACAACAAAGGCAGCAAACTAAAGCAGATCATCTGCAGCATCAATAATTCCAAAGAGGAAACTGTGGCTTCACGTGACATTATTTTGAGATCGAACACTTGTGTTTTATGCACATGATATTTTGCACATGCGAATATTTTTGCACTGACAGACTCATTTTACTCACCGTTGGCTAACTGTGATGGCAGTGCTGGCTGTTCCCTCTGTCCTCTTTGGATCCTGAGAGTCGCCCACTGCCACAGAACACAAGTTTTTTTTCAGGTAACCTTTAACACAGTACGTCCTAATACTCTGGGTTCGCTTAACTGTCATGTACAAATAAAAGCTCAATATGTCCTGTTCTAAAAATGCAGCTCTTGATGATGAAATTTATTTTAGTTTTATGCCCTTTGACTCTCTTTTGCAAGGTTGTCTTTGCATTTTCAATTTCTGTCAGGTCTAGGTAAAGGAAAAAAAAGCTTTCTAAGTTTGCATCGACAATTAATTTAAATGTGATTAGATATGGAAAGCAATAAAGAATCATATTTCTTTTCAAATTAGATATGATTTGGCACTTTTACCTCTAGTGTCTTAACCAGCAACTTGATGTAGATATCTGTGAACCCCAGGGACACACCGAACATGGCAGGTAACACGATCAGCCCTGCTACTACGGACAGCCACACCTGGAAGAGCACAAACGCTATTTCCCAAGCACCTTCCATCTCTCCGCTCTCCTTCCTGTCAGTCTATGGGACGGGGCTCTGGGCTCGGTCCATCTGCTCAAGCGGGTGAAGGTAAAAGCCAAAACAGAGGAGGTGTGTGTTTAAAATGTCGTAATCAGTACTGCCTCTGGGGAAATTTTTTATGTGGTTGGTGGCCTGTTTCTGTATTACTGTACAGCATCTGACCTGCTTATTGCTGATTCCACCTAATTTTATTTTTACACTAAAATAAAAATCTCAGCAGAATTGTTGGCTTATGTTATGAGTTTACGTTAAAAACCATAAATATATCTGAATATTTTTTGTCATTTAATATAATTTTCTTTAATGTATTATAGTAACAGCTATATAGAAGTTTGTTATTCTATAGAATCGATGTAATAATGGTATTTTTATTTTATTTTATAACATTAGTGCCTACTTGTAGTAACTATGGTAAGCCTATTTTATTTATTTTTATGATATTTGTGTCTGTTATTATAATAACGGTAATAGATCTAAAGTTTATTATTGTATTGGTAGAATGGCTGATTCCCTGTAGTAATGCCATTTAAAAAAAAAAAAATATAAAGTTTGTGGTTAGTTGTAGTAACTTTATGTCTATTTTATTTATTTATATATTTTTTAAAATAAAATACAAATATTATTTATTTATTTTATTTATGATATTTGTGATATTATGATATTTATTTTATATTGCATTTGTGGCTAGCAGTAGAAATTAAATTAATATTTTATTTTATGGTATGGTGTTAGGGGCTGTAAGTTGGTAGCTTATTTCGGCGGAAACTGTAACGTTAAGGGTCTCCGTAAACCTTCAGTGTAAAAAAGACACTCTACCTTAAACCTTATCAGAAATGCATATTAACCAAATACAATTCTACTAGATGATTTAACAAGATATAATGGCCTATAAAACAATTAACGAAATCTTTTTGTGCTGGAGTCTCCTTTCCGTTATCAGCGCTGTGCCATAAGAGCTTAACAACAGGATCACATGAGCAGTAAAACAACAACAACCTGAGCACGATACGACTACACAGCACAAGCACAATACCTCCATTACATTCGTTTCTTCGTCCCAGACGTCTGAAGGTGATGTTACATATGCGGTATACCCCAAATATCCAAACTATGTCCGAAGTTTTCGTGCGACTGGTTAAAGTTGGGACACATATGGTTATAAGTGATGCACGAGCGCCACCCTGCGTCACGTTAGGAAATGTGTTATAATAATGTTGTTTACAACCCTTATAAACGATATCTGATTAAAAAAAACGATACGTTAAGCTATAACGCATAACATATATTAAAAATGTGTTTTTCTTTAAAAAAAAAAAAAATTAAATATGTATTATATATTATTCGCACATTGTTTTTTCTTCTTGCTCCTCTCCTCAAAATAAAAAATACACTTAAAGTAGTTTCACAAAAACTCATGTCAACGTTGGTTTGAATGGAAAGCACTCCGCACCACATGGAGGCAGCATAAGTTGGTGTTTAGCTGTAAGCCGCCGTCTCCTCTGCAGAGAGTAACTAAACGAAACCTACGAGCGCAGAAAGTTTACACATGTAGCCTGGTAACTTAAAACTATGAAGTTGCGTTAGTTAACGCACGGTTTAGTCCAAAAGCATGGAGGAATTCAACACAACCGTTCGCATATCGGGTTTCGTGTTGAGTTCGCTGATGTTTCATCATTTGAACTGTGATGCGGATGTGGTAAGTGGCAAAAGATCCCAGTGTGACCTTATGATCATTGGTTATGAATTAAATTGCGAACTAAGAAGTCAGATATGTCTGCTAAGCATTCCCTCGGTTCCGTAACTTCTGTTTATATCTGTCTTGTGTTTAAAGGAAGGTCTTATTCTTGGACAGAGTGTGGGAGAGGAGAACTGCAGGATCACAGACTCACAAATTGATCACATACAGTTTGAGCACACTTTAAGTAAATTGACTCTAATTATTGAATGTTTTCATGCAATCGTTACAACGCGAGACCCAAAAACAGAAGTGTCACGATATATTCTCTTTTTCAGACATCCAGAAACACATCCCTTGTCATAAACTCCGTAGGTGAGTATTTTTTGCACATAAACCTTTTTATATTAAGCAGTGGTTCATAACTAGTTTTGCTTTATGGCCTGGATTTTACATTTGGACATTAAGTGGTGACTCTAAATTGTTTATCATATAAAAATGATCAATTATGTGCTAAAATCATATGTTAGGAGTGTTTTACTGTTCACATTTAGCATTTTATGTATTAATGTTTTTCCCAAAGTGACCCGTTTTTTAGACCACAACTCACTGAAAACCACTGATATTGTTTCTAAAAACGTTAACCATTGTTTCGATCTTCTTGAAAGCTTCTATTGTAATGTCGGTGATGTCAGTGAAGAGAAAATAAGACACATTTTGTCTGATTACAAAGAGGTATTTCCCACATTTTGTAATTTTCTGCTGTTGATATCCCAAATGTGATTTGCATTAACAAATTGTGTTTTGTTGTTACACGTTTACTTGCGTCAAGGAGAATGTGATTGGTTGGTACCGACAAAGACGAAACACAAGACAGCAAATGACCTTCATGGAGCAAGTGGTTCATCAGAATATGAGAAAGATCCTGTCCAATCAGGAAATTGTTTTCATGCTGCTCACACCATCCCAGGCCACACCATCAGGCTCCACCCATCGACTGGAGTTCTCGGCTTTCATATGGCACAGCAGGTGAGATGTGAGGATCTCGCACTCAACGCTGCCAAACAAACATTCAGTAGACTTTTGAAACTTAAGAGAACTATTAATTTTCTCCGTGCAGCCAGTACATCAACATCCCCATTTTTGTGAGCAACCTTGGAAACCTTGAACAACAGGACTACTGGAGTGTGTCGGGCACATGTCCATCTTTAGGACAGAGTGAAGCTGTTAATCAACACAGGTGCGTTAAACGATTGCTTGTGGTTTGTACTTTTATTCCGATGGCACCCATTTACTGCAAAGGAGCAAATGATGCAATTCTACAATTTTCCAATCTGTTAAGATGAATTGAGACACATCAATTGAGGGCGAGTACATTTTCGTTGTTGGGTGAACAATTATCTTTCAAGTCGTTTGTTTTTTTCTTGCAAAAGCAAACTGTATTGCTTTGTATATGGTGAAAATGCACAAATATACCATAAACTTAAATTTAAGGAAGGCGGTGAGAGCCAAATCTATAGATCAGATTTTCAATCATGATCATGATATTAACAGCTATCCATGAAACCACCTTCAGTACAGTTAGGAAACACCTGCCTAGTATTCCCCCCCCCACACAAAATACACAAATCTAGCTTTTTCTTTAGAAGCAACCATTTTTTTTCTTGTCTCTCAGGAAGACATTCTTCTGCTCAGGTGACGATTTAAAAGAGGTGAACAACATCAGCAGCATGAACGATGCCCTGTTGGGAGAAATGCAGGTCAGTGACTACACTTTTTATTAGTTGCAAAGTTTTTATCTGGTGCTATTTGAGTATATGTAAATCATATGAACAATTCATACGCCTCTTTTGCCATACAGGAAGTGTGTGAGAAAGTAGAGAAGAGTGAAAGGGCAGTAGAGAAGCTTCAAGAAGAAATCAAACAGCTGAAGGAGGCGGTCAAGAAACACTCTGTGAAAAATGAAAGTAAGATTTATTGTGTGAAGTGCTCTTTATACGAGTGCCTCCCAGGCCAGTTACACTACAAACTGAGGCTTGTCTGCAGATTTCAAACAAAAGGGCTTGTAGTTTGCACTTGGATACAAATTGTTTCAAGGTAGCAGTTGTAACCCTATTTTTGTATTTAGCTGATAAACTATATTCCTGTCCTCATTGTATTAGTATAATATAAGATACATTTTTGGTTTATCATTTTTTCTTTTTACTTAACTTTGTGTAAACCACAGATTATTTTCATCTTTAACTAAAAACAAATATTGTTGTAATGTCGCAGTAGTAACCCTATGAATAACTTTGTATTTCAGCCCAAAAACCTGCCTCTCCAGATGAACCAAAAGAGAATGTACTTCTGTGCTCAGCTCTCAGAACGCTCTTCTCTGATGCGCCTTTATTACGGACACAAACCCTCACTGTTCAGGGTCTCCCTGTATTAGAACTGTGCTGTAATACTGACCATAACATTGATATTCCCACCAAGCTGCCTCTGATTCTGGAGAATCAACACACCAGGAAGAAGGACACAGCCCCCCGACTCAGGAAAAAGTGCCTTGTCGCTTCTTATCCTCAAAGACTTAAAAAGAAGAGGAAAACTAAAGACACCAGCGAGTCGGCCTCCGACAGCGGGTCAGACACAGAGATTGAGATGAATGGACAGACCAAAAGTATCTCTCCTACCTTTTAAAGAATGAAACTGAGCCTGGTTTTATTGGTACAGCAATCTAGTAACAACTGGAAAGCATTACAAAAATGTACACCTGGAGGTTAACATGTCTTTTATTTTGTTAATTGTTTAATTTTTTTTTTAAGTTTATTTGTAAATGTTTATAAATTCCTTGAAAATATTCCTGGAAAATTAAATAACGAGTTCACACATGTGGTGTTCTTATTTCAATCCTACATGGATTACACAAGGACTCACAAGGGTATTTTAATTATGTTGCATCGTTTATTTTTCACCATTTTATATACTTTACAGATTTAAAGAAGCGAAAGAATGGTCTGTAGTGGCAGTCTTTATACAGAACCTATTCATGCTTGAAACCACAAATAGCAGGGTCTTTAATAAACTGTGGATCCTTCAGAGTGACTGACATTAAACCTGCGGACATTACAAAGACCTTTGTTAGTCAAATACTTCGAACATTTTAAAGAAAGCAAAGAAATATTTAATTCATAAAAAATTTGAGCCGTATATTCTTTACCCATTGAACGCGCTTTTTTTATTGCCTTCGATACCGCTTTCTGTTTCCGACCACACAAGCCTGTGAGCAAGAGTTATATGATGTCCCAAATTAATAATCACTAAATATGTATACATTCAAGTGAACATTGAAACCCAGTCCTCTCACCTGTTACGTGTCTGCCGTATATTCTGCCTGTGTGTGGGGAAATAAACTGGGACAGCAGCTGGACAAAAAAAGAGCTTTTTGATTATTTTGCCAATAAAAATGATGTACAACTAATTTATAACACTTTACCAACCTGAACGTTTTTGAAGTCTACAGTAACACTGCACAGGATGCAAGTTTTCGGAGGAGACTTGTAAGGGTTTTCCAGTTTTATTGGCTGGACAAGACATCATGTTGTAGTATTAGTGCAAATAAGCATTTTAAGGGTTGGTTTCGACAATTAAAGTGTAGAAATTCATGTACAAAAACGTACCATATCATCTTTCTTTAGAGCTTCTTGCTGAGCTGTTGTCAGGCTTCTCATGCATTGTGCTGAAAAAGATGAAGAGAGACTTCATGACTAACAAGCTTTCATACGTACATCTTCTTACGGTATTATCAACCTGTAACATCTACTTAAATAATTATTAAATGTCTGATATCGATAAAGAAGATGTGTGCTTCTCATAAGCGTGCTTACGATGTACCAGGTTAAGAAAATAACTAGACGTACTGAAAACATTTTGCATGCTAAAATATTGAGGAAAATAATGTAGCAGAAATACCTGTAGCCCTAAGTGTGACCGGTTGCTCGGGAAGAGCCTGTAATAACTTGCGACTAAGAGAAAGGGCAAACATCTTCGCTACACACCGGAGGCGACCATGACAGTCTCTTCCTGCTTCTTCTGCCGAGTCCTCACCGGTACGATGTAGTCTACCGCCACCTACAAGATCGGAGCGACCTTCACTTCAAAACAGATAGCCTCAAAATAAACATGGCCTTTTGTTATCCAAAGTAAACGATAAAGGAGCAAATGCAAAATAAAATAAGCAACAAAAAAGTTATTATAAAAAGCTTAAACGTCAGTATTTTCTTTTATCACTTTTGCTTCCTTGCAAGATTTAAAAACGTTTTAGTTATTGATTACAATTTTACTTATTGATATATAATAATTGACAACTGATGTAATATTTCACAGTTGAAGAAACACTTATAAAACAATAGTACTTTTCCATAGTAAAACTAGGAAAACAATGGAAAATTTGCATTAAAAGCTTTAGTTATCTGTAGATTCTTGTGTATGGAAGATCTCTTTGGATTCGGGAAAAAAATACTAAGGAGAACACTTAAAAACGTTCGAAAAACTTTTAAAGTTTTAGTTATTGATATCATAGGCCTTCTTAACACAAATGTTGCCTGATTAAAGATCAGTGGTATTTAAAAAATTAAATAATAGCACAAGTATCTGGGCGTCCACATAGCTAAGGACCTGACTTTGAGGGTCAACACCTCAGGCCTTATTAAAAAGGCCCACCAGCGCCTCTACTTCCTCAGGAAGCTAAAAAGGGCTGGGCTTTTGGAGCCTGCTTCTGAAATGTTTTTATAGAGGAGCGGTAGAAAGCATCATCAGCTGCTCCATCACTGAGAGGAAAGCCCTGCAGGGAGTGCTTAAGGCTGCACAGAGGACAGTGGGGAGCAGACTCCCCTCCATCAACAAACTGTACACTGCAAGATGCAGAGGAAGAGCTCTCCGCATTATTAAGGACTTCACCCACCCTGCACAGGGTCTATTTCAACCTCTTCCCTCAGGCAGAAGACCGAGGAGCCTTCAGTCTAAGGCCACCAGACTAAAAAACAGCTTCTACCCTGAGGCAATTCGACTGCTGAACTCTAGCCGTGCTTTGTAGGTCTAGGAACATTCACTCATGTGGCTTAACGGGGGTCCTAATTTCGTACCATATCATGGAAGTGCACTGCTATGACAATAAATTGAATTGTGT
>JAUMHI010000067.1:6955129-6969592 GCA_032359435.1 Enteromius unitaeniatus
ACTAAAAAACAGCTTCTACCCTGAGGCAATTCGACTGCTGAACTCTAGCCGTGCTTTGTAGGTCTAGGAACATTCACAAGCTTCTAACAATATACAGTATTTAATTACAATATATCTTTATAATTCTAGTGCAATATACAATCCTAAGGTGCAATACATATACAACCCTATAAGTCCATTTACAAAGTATGCAATATGTTTTTGCAAGTGTGCAATATACTATGTGTAGCTCAAGTAACATAGTTTCTGTGAACATTTGTCTTTGTTTTTTTTTGCGCAATACACTTGTTTAGCTTACGTACTTAATCTTACATAATATATATCTAACTGCTCTTATTTATATTCATGTATATACACATATATATTACTCTGTTATTCATGTGGCTTAACGGGGGTCCTAATTTCGTACCATATCATGGAAGTGCACTGCTATGACAATAAATTGAATTGTGTGAAAAGCTTTTGTATTTTATAGTTTTGCAAGTGTGACGTTATGGATGTTGCATGTCTTTTGAAAAGTGGTTTGAATAATAAAGAACAATGATAAATAAAATTTATGAAATTTAAAGTTTTCTTTTCTTTTTCTTTTTTTTTTCAGAAGGATAGAAAGGACTTTTGTGATGACTTCTCTCGTCCTGACTCTTTCACGGTCACGTGGTCCAAAAGCGAACTCCCATTGGTTAACTCCATCACTAGTCTTTTCGAAAGTCCTCGCTTCTGGTAAACATTGCCTAATGCGTCGCGGTTATTTGTTATTTTGTGTAACAATAGGTATTTAGTTGTTGTGTTACGGTTTGAATGTAGTGAATAAGGCTCAGTTACTTAACTGTCGTACAGACTTGACTATAGATAGATAAACAGCTTAGCTTTGTAGTCATTGTCAGTTAAGCAACTGACCCTACAGTATTATCCCGCAATGCTGTAATATCAGTATTAGTAGCTTTACACTAGTAATGTATACTGACAATCACATGCACGAGATTGTGGTAAAGCGCAGCACTTCGTCCTCAAGAAAGAGATCAAGGGATGGCATGAGAAGTCACATCACTCCAGCCAAGAAGCGGTCGAGTTTCACATCAGAAACATGCTCTGCTGTTGAAGAACACAATCATACTAAAAACATGAGTGAGAGTAAAGACACAGAGCCGGTAAGCAGTCCCTTCTTACTTTCAGTGAAAGATGTGTTTCGCTTTAAGCATGCCAACGGTGTTTCTTTTCTTATCCAGTGCTGCAGTGACAATGAGGACTTATTTGAGGGCTATGACAGCATTGTGGGTGACAGCTCGTTTCTGGCTAAGCTTGAAGATGTGGAGCTCCAGATGAGGCAGTGCCACGACCAGCAGACTCCAAATACGTATGAGGATGATCTGTCAGACTCAGCCTTGGCTGAGGATTTCAGAGATTCACCACCTAGAGCTTTGCCAAGCTCTCAGCTTGAATTTCAAAAAGCTGCCTCGACTCCACACAAAAGCCCTTCCGGGGGTTCACGTAACACCTCCACCCCTGATTTGATGAATCCCAGGCCAGCTGTCAATCATGCAGATCTCACTGTCAACAAGCCACGCTCAAAGGCCAGAAGAAGCATGAAAGATCATCTTAAGAAAGTACTGATAGACAATGCAGCAACATCCAGTACTGTCTCCAAGACAGCACAACAAAAGGAGGCTGTGATGACTGAAGAGATGAGTTTCGCCATGCAGGCCATGGAGTCAGCTGAGCAGGACCTGGGCCCCTTTTTTGGTCTCCCATCCAAAGTTAAAGACCTTATTTTGAGATTAAAGGGAATCCAAGACTTGTATGGTAAGTATTTCACATCCTCTCTATTCCAATTTTGTCTTTATCATCATCTAGTAAATCAGTGTTCTTTTAATCCTCGTGTTTTTCTCTCTCTCTCTCTATTATCTTTTGCTTTTAGAGTGGCAGAAGACGTGTTTGAGCCTGGATTCAGTGCAACAAAGAAGTAATCTCATTTATTCCTTACCAACAAGTGGAGGAAAGACTCTAGTGGCAGAGATACTCATCATTAAAGAGCTCTTGTGTAGAAAGAAAGATACACTGCTTATTTTGCCGTACATATCCTTGGTTCAGGAAAAGGTATACAGTTACACGTTTATACATGGTTTATGTATTTTTAGTTGGACAATTGTAAATCAAGCTATTATTACTGTGTTGTTGATAACCTTGTATGCATTGATTTTCCTTTAGGTTCTAGGGTTGTCTAGCTTTGGAATTGAGTTGGACTTCATGGTCGAGGAGTATGCTGGCAGTAAAGGGAGGTTTCCTCCAGTTAAGAGAAGATATAAAAACTCTCTGTACATCACAACTATTGAGAAGGGACACAGTCTTGTCAATTCACTGATTGAAAATGACCGTTTAGACAATATCGGTCTGGTTGTTGTGGATGAGGTATGTGTCGCAAACTATTATTATCACTAAAGCATATTTTTGTTGTGTTTTGTTTTTGTTTTGATACACTGACAATGAATTTGTTTTTTTAGCTCCATATGGTTGGTGATGGAAGCAGGGGGGCAATTCTTGAAATGACTTTGTCAAAGATTATATACCTGAGCAGTGAGTATCTGAAGATGGACATGCAGTACTCCATTTGTGGGATAGTAACTCCTTACAGATTCTCTATGTGATAACTCCATATGTCATTTCTCTACAGAATCCACCCAAATTATTGGTATGAGTGCAACGCTAGGCAACGTGGGAGATCTTCAGACCTTTCTGAAAGCTGAAAACTACACCAACGCCTTCAGACCTGTAAGACTGTTGTTATGATTTAATAAGGCTTTAAATTTGATCAACTCACTTCAAATAAATAACTGCTGATTCTGTAGGTTGAGCTAAAAGAGTATGTAAAAATAAAGGACAGCATATATGAAGTCGACCCAAGGGAAGAGACATGCTTCAGTTTCTCACGACTCCTGGATTTTAAGGTATCGATGATTATTTGAAGTCAAAGCTCCGCACATTTAAGCTTTTTGTTTAAACTCAATAAGATATCGACCTGCTAAGCGCATTGAACCTTTGTGCAATGGACTTTCTCAGTACTCCAGTGGAATGCAGAAAATGGATCCCGACCACATCATAGCTCTTGCTACTGAAGTCATCCCTCAGCAGTCCTGCCTCATTTTCTGTGCCACCAAGAAGAACTGCGAGAATCTAGCTGGAATGATCTGCAAGTATTTAAATAAGTGAGTAGACCTCTAAAGGATAACCCTCCATTATTTACTATTACATTAATATTTACCCTCATGTCATTCCAAATCTGTATGCATTTCGTTCTTCTGCAAAATGCAAAAGATGCCATTTTCGTGAATGTTGGTAACCAGACAGTTTTGGGTCTTTTATTCAATGACCAAAAATAATGTACCATGATTGAGAATGGGTGCTAAAAACTCTTTTGTTACTACCATTCTTCAAAATCACTTTTTTGTCCTTTTTTTGTGTGTGTGTCATTGTTTTATGAAATTAACCTATTTTTTTAGGGAGTTTTTGAAACACAAGGTGACAGAGAAAGCCACTCTTCTTGGTGAACTGAAGAGCAGTGGGAATGGATCTTTGTGTCCTGTGCTGCAGAAGACTGTGCCCTTTGGCCTGGCCTACCACCACAGCGGCCTGACCAGTGATGAGAGGAAGCTGGTGGAAGAGGCTTATTCCTCAGGGGTGCTCTGCCTTCTCACCTGCACCTCTACTCTCGCTGCTGGCATCAACCTTCCAGCACGCAGGTTCGTGTGGGCCTGCGCATCTAAAAGCCTCAAATCTGTATGAGTGCATGCATGGACGTCACTTTCCCACCGGAACATGCTGCATAACTGGATTTAATAGGGAAGCTGCAAAAACAAAAGCAAAAGGTTATTGGACTCAATTACAACTTACCAAAGTACATTTTTTAAAAACATCCAGTTATGCAGAATATAAGATGGTAAATAATTAATTGATGAGTTGTCAATATGACATATGGCAATACAATATATAAGGTATGATTTGACAGCATATTTCAACATAAAATGATAACTGCAAATTCGTCTTTTTGCGGTCACTCCAGTTGATGTGACGTCAAATGCATACATCTGTTGATATATGTTTCTTATCTCATACATGTGCTACTTCTCAGGGTCATTCTGCGGTCCCCATATGTAGCTACAGAGTTTTTAAAGAGAAGTCAGTACAAACAGATGGTAGGCAGAGCAGGAAGAGCAGGTATTGATGCCATGGGTGAGAGTATCCTGATCCTGCAGGACAAAGATATAAACACGGTAAAGAATCTTTTTTTTTTTTATGCATACATTACATTTACATTATTGTATTATATGGATGGATATGTTTACTGCAGGCCAAAAAGCTGCTGTCTGCACCAATTGAGAAGTGTTACAGTAACCTTCTGTATGATGGAGGGAGGGGCCTCATCAGTCTCATCCTGTCACTCATTGGGCTAAAGGTTTGTGAAAAGTTTTGATGTAGTGATAATTGAAAATGAGGTCTAGTTTAGAAACGTGCAAATGCTAATGTGCTTCCTTTGATTTCAGATAACTACAACTGTAGAACAAGTGAGGGATTTCATGAAAGGCACACTGCTTAGTGTGCAGGAGGCTCAGGTCAGTCCAGAGAGGAGTTTGTGGGACCTTACAGTGGAGTCTATAGAGACACTGAAGCAGAAGAGCCTCATTGAAGTCTCTGTTGAAGTAAATAATCAAAACATCCTCCAAATCACCAGACTTGGGAGAGCAACATTCAAAGGTAAACCTATTAAGCATGAGGCTTTGAATAATGTCATGTCTTGATGAGTAAAACACGATTCTAGGTATTTACTCATTTACCACATGGTGGCAATATGACTCGGGTTAAAAATGATGCATTAGCACAGGAAACATTTCTAGCTTCTCTTTTATTGTTATTGGTTATTTTATATAGATCCTCCTTTTTTAATGTTTTATATTTAAATTGTTACTTGTTGTTTCAGGTTTAATAGACCTAAGCTACTGTGACGTGCTCTACCGAGACTTATCGAAAGGGCTGGAGGGTTTACTACTCAATAGTTTTCTTCACTTGGTGTATCTGGTTACTCCATACGATATGGTGAATCAATGCAAACCAGACTGGATGATCTACTTCAGGCAGGTGGGATGCTTTTGTTGGGTTTTAGTTACACACTACCATTCAAAAGGTCACGCTCATTAACATTTTTTACATGTTTTTGAAAGAATACTCTTAGGTTAATCCAGACTAGATTTATTTAATAAAAAAATAGAATATTATAGAGTTTAAAAGAAGAGTTTTTATGTAATTTATGACAAGTTAACTGACCTTAAACTTGGAACAGTACAGTATATCACCACCTTTAAGGCTATATAGGGTTATTTTTGTATTAATGTACTCTTCTTTAGTTTCAGTTGTGTATTCATACTTAATACGAATGTTTCGTTGTACCAGTTTACGAATTTGTCAGCTGCTGAGCAGAAGATGGCCACTGCGGTTGGAGTGCCTGAAAGTTTTGTGGCTAGAAAGGCAGCAGGACAGAGCGTGAGGAAGGTTGGCAAAACAGCATTCTTCTCATACTTCAGAATACTATACTAACGATTCACAATCATTTTTGTTCTGGTTTAAACAGCCCAGGTATAATATGCCTGAAACTGCTGTAAACCTATCATTAACTGGCAATGTTTTAAAAAATGAATCCTAATCCTTTTAAAGGATTTGCAGGGTGTTAATGCTAATTCTTAAGTTTCTGAGGTGGAAAATAAGGATTTACTGTGACCTAAAGCGAAATGTTGTCAGACCTGGATTTCATAATGGTTTTTGTTCCTGTTTTTCTTACCTGTGTCTTTAGTCTGTGGACATTGTGGTAGTGAATAGGTTGTATCTGGCTCTGGTGCTGTACTCTCTACTGAAGGAGACAAACCTTTGGAACGTGTCTGATAGATTTCAGCTGACCAGAGGCTTCATACAGACTCTTCTCAGTTCAGCTTCTGCATTCGGCTCCTCTGTGCTGCACTTCACTGAGGTTAGATCACTTCCAGGCATTGTTTCAGACATATCAGGTGACAAATCTACATCTGTTCCTCTCTTAGGGTCAATAGTGTATTGGAGTACTATGAGGTTTGTGTGTTCATTTCAGGAGCTGGAGGAGTTTTGGGCCTACAAGGCTCTTCTCTCAGAGCTGACTCGTAGATTGACTTACTGTGTGCAGGCTGAGCTCATTCCACTCATGGAGGTGGCTGGAGTCATGGAGGTGTGTGTTGCTGCTGCTTATTTATTCTCCCTAAAATAACTATGTCCAGAACATTTGCTTGAGGGCTTTTATTTTTTCTTCTTTCATTCTCTTTTACTTCAGCATCGTGCTAAGCAGTTGTATAACGCTGGTTACAAGACACTGGCACATCTTGCAAACGCAGATCCACAAATTCTGGTCAAAACTATTGAAAACCTCTTCAAAAAGCAAGCAAATCAAATGATTGCATCAGCAAAAGTAAGTACAATGTTGCACTATAGAGCAACATTATATTTTCAGATTAGATATCCTTTTAAAGTTCATCCAAAATAAATATTGTCATCATTTATAAATTCTCAATGCAAACCTGCATGACCTACTTTTTTCAGAAATGAAGAATTTCTTAGATTCATTTTATTCATTCAACATATTTTGATGTTGGGTCTTAAAAAAGATTCCTTTTAAATGATCATAAAAGCATCGTAAAGGTTTCCTCACATGGTGATGACTCAAGAAGGCTTCTTTTAGGAATACAATGCTATTTTTCCGGTCCAAAAACGTTAAAAGCCTTTATTTGCATTATAGCCAGTACAAAAGAATCTTTTAATATTTCTAAAACACTCAGGAAATTCTTTACTCCGTGTCAGAAAATAGGTTTGGAATAACATGAGTGTACAAAAGAATGTGGATAAGAAAAAACACACCTTTTATTATGTTACCTTCCTCATTGTTTATTTTCAGATGTTAATAAAAGAGAAAGCAGAGGCCTTGCAGGAGGAGGTGGATGACTTGCTTATGCTGCCATCTGATATCCCATCATTGTGATTTCTTTATTTTTTATTTATATAATGTAAATAGTGTGGATATTACTAAATCTACCTGGCATTATGTGAACTATTTTGTGCCTACAT
This sequence comes from Enteromius unitaeniatus, assembly GCA_032359435.1. Taxonomy (NCBI): domain Eukaryota; kingdom Metazoa; phylum Chordata; class Actinopteri; order Cypriniformes; family Cyprinidae; genus Enteromius; species Enteromius unitaeniatus. The sequence goes on from JAUMHI010000067.1 coordinate 6,962,258, forward strand.
GTCTGGCTGAAATAAAAAAGGTAACCCTTATTTTAGCAGCATCTCTGTTACTCATTACCGAGGTCATGTGTTATTTTGTGTCATAAAGACTTTACAAGCAGTCTGCCGTAAAGGGGAAACAATACCAAACGGCGTGAGAAGGTCCCAGCGCTGCCTCTTTTGTTGTGAGCGCCAGCCAATCAAATACGGCATGCAACTAAATGAATCAGCCTGAAACCACGCCCATGCGTGAGAGATACTTTTTTTTTTTTTTAAGAAACAATTGTCGTGAACTGGTCTAACGAGAAAGAAGGAAGTAATTTTGACGGTGCCAAAAAAAAAAAAACAACTACAATATTTCACCCGTGTGTTTTGGATGCCAGCAAATCCCGAATGAGGACGACAGCGGCGGATTGAACAGATGAAGTCTACGGTCACAGCACTTTACACAACTGTAGCTCTTGTTTGCTTTGGCGCTTTGTGTATCGGGGCCAAAACAGTGATATCTGTTGATGATGTTCAGTCAATGCGCGTCGACCTGGATCTGTCCCATGTTGCCAGACGTGTGGACGAAAGGTTTCTCTCCGTGGCCATAGATGCCAGTTTAATCGCCGAGGAGAAGTTCATGAACCTACTGAAGTGAGTAACGTTAACTTCTCTTAGAGATGATATCAAATAAACAAAGTTGTGATTCAGCTTTTAAAGAAACGATATGGTGTTTATGCAGTTCACCGAAGTTAAAAACCCTTGCCAAAGCCTTGATCCCAGCGTTTCTGCGGTTTGGAGGTACCAAACAAGATTTTATCAAATTCAACCCACGCGGAAGATGTTTTCAAACCAGAGACAACAGCAGCAGCGCTGTTCTAGGTAACCCCTTTCATTTAGCATCCATTCACGGCTTAAAACTCGAGTAAACCACATCCTCGAGTTGAGAAAGCCGGCTGTGGTGTGTGTTGTCATCTGACTTTAATGAGCGAACAGTGAACCGATTCACACAAACATCCTGAACCTAGAAACACCTACATAGCCGCGTGTATTACATGTATTTTGACACTTTTACCTTCATATCTCTGAGCATTTTTTGCAATAATATTTCACCACCTGTGTTCAAGGTAATTTTACTGGAAGCTGTATTAACTGTTCCACGTTTGACAGAACTGAAACTGATACGAACACTTTGAATATGGTTTCTCTCAATCACACACAAACATATCCATGTATAGAGAGAGAATTTTTTAAACATCATTATTAGATTATTTATTTACTCAACCACACCATCTGTTGATTCTACAGGAAAATTATGTGAGAGACTTGAATTGCCTCCATTTCTGGAAAAAAGGTTGACGCAAGAATGGGTCCTACAGTCAAAAACTTTACTTCAGGAGGAACTAGAGGGAAAATACAAAAAGGCTAAATTCTCTGGTTAGTATAATTTCACTTCTTTAAATATTTAATTACCTAATGGGAAATTTCTTATCTGGTTCCACAAAACCGTGTTCTTTTGCAAAAATGTAAATTTTGCTGGCCCACGTTTTTTAGTGTCAGAAAATGTCACAAAAGTCATGCATGGCAGCTATTGACTATAGCAACAGTAATATTATTTTGCATTTGAGATTTTCACTGATCATAAAACACAAAAGTCAAGTGTTTGTGTTTCTTGCAGAATATGCAGTCGATCTGCTGTACGCTTTTGCAAACTGCTCTGGTTTGGACCTCATCTTCGGTTTGAATGCTTTGCTCCGAACCAGGGAAAACACGTGGAACAGCACAAATGCAGAACTGCTGTTGAAGTACTGTGAGTCCAGGGAGTATGTGATGTCCTGGGAGCTGGGAAATGGTATGATATGGGATCTTTCACTTGCATTTGTTTATGCATACGCCCATGTTCCTGTTCTTTGTATGTGTTATTAAGTTGAAGCCTCTTGTTTTAGAACCCAACAGCTATGAGAAAAAGGCAGGGATCAGAGTGGATGGGTACCAGCTCGGTCAGGATTTCGTCCATTTGCGTCAAATCCTTCAGGAATCAGCTTTCTACTACTCGACAGGACTGTATGGGCCAGATGTAAGTCAGCCAAGAGATCACCGCAAAGACTTGTTAACTGGGTAGGTGTTCAGAGAAAATAGTAATTGTTTTTAATGGATTTTCAGACATGCATCTTATCTGCACCATCAGTAATACTAGGGTTAGGGTTATCGAACTCATTTTGTGTATCGAAAAGACATGGTTAAACATTGACTTTTTATAGGTTTCTGGAGACCGGGGCAAAGACCATTACTGCATGCACCTGGCATCAGTAAGTGATGAGTTACTTCCTTTGGCTAAAATCTGAAATAAATTAGATTTGCTTTTTATGAGTCTTTGTATTGAACTCGTTCTCCTTTTTCTTCTTAACAGCTATTATGTGAATGGCCGAGACACGTCTTTAGAGGATTTCCTTGACCCTGAAGTGCTTGATACTCTCGCAACAAAAATTAACGAGGTCCTCGAGGTACCAGAGTAATCCTGCACAATATATTAAAACAGGAAGTCACTTATGACCTTCAAATATCTCACATTAAGCAGTGACTTGAAATGAACTCGCACACATTCTGCTTTCAGATTGTTGAATCTGTTTCTCCGGGGAAAAAGGTTTGGCTAGGAGAGACCAGCTCAGCATATGGCGGAGGTGCTGTGGGACTCTCTGACACATTTGTAGCTGGTTTCATGTAAGTAACAAAAAAACAGTTCTAGTAAATTCAAACGGCTAGTGTGCTTAATGTGCAATCAAATACAAACAGCAGCATAAATAAAAGAGAAATGACAGTTATTGATACACAGGTTTCCATGATTATTCAAATTGTTCCAGTTAACAAATAAACTGGTTTTACATTTAAGGAGCCTATTTGTAATTTAATTTGAATTCAACCGTTTAAATAATAAAAAAAAAAAAAGTTTGGGGTTAGTCATTTTTCTTATTTATGTGGGAAAAAAGGTTTTAGGCTAACCAAGGCTACATTTATTTAATTAAAAAAACATTGTAAAAACAGTAATATTGTGAAATATTATTACAATTTTAAATTACTATTTTCGTATGTAATTTATTCCTGTGATGGAAAAGCGGATTTTTTTTTTTTTGCACCCATCATTTCAGTATTTAGTTTCACATTCAAAATCTTTCGGATATATGATTTGCTGCTGTTAAAACATGTTTGCGCTGCTTAATATTTGTTTTGTTTTGTCAGGGTTCTTTGAATTTATTTTCTAAAGTTATAAATGTCTTTACCGTCACCTATGATCAATGTAATGCATTCTTGCTGAATAAAAGTATTAATTTCTTGTAAAATATCATGTTTATATATATATTTATTATAAAAAATTCATTGTTTATTATAGATCTTTATATCTGTCTTGTTTATCGAAGGTGGCTGGACAAACTGGGGCTTGCTGCCAAGCTTGGTTTAGATGTCGTCATCAGACAGGTGTTAATTGGTTCTGGCACGTACCATTTAGTGGATGATAACCTAGATCCCCTTCCAGTAAGTCTTTTTTATGTGTTTGATCTTTGTTGCATAACTTCCAGGAGTGTGGACCAGCCAATTATCCTTCATTTCTTCACATTCAATTTTGTATTACGGCAGGATTACTGGCTATCATTGCTATACAAAAGGCTAGTTGGTCCAGAGGTCTTAAAAGCACAAGTTCTTACGAATTCAGGACCAAAGAAACCAATACGGGTTTACCTTCACTGCACTAACAGAAAAAGGTACTTGCATTCTCATTCACGATGATTTATTTACTTAAGATGGCTAACTTAACTTTCGACAGGCTGATATATTTTTGTTTAATTATTGCATCTTTTTCTTCTTCAGCACATATTATAGACCAGGTGCCGTGACCTTATTTACCTTAAACCTAAACAAAAATGAAGTTACGATTAGTCTGCCTGCACATACAGCTAACAGCACCATTCAAGCATTTGTGCTGCAATCAGCTGAACAGAGTCTTTATTCCAGGTAAAGTCTCATGATCTTACAGTGTTTGTACTGTACAATCAAATCATGTAATTAGAAACACTGCACCGTATATTCAACATTTCTATCATTTTAACCTATAATGGAAGCCATTAGACAAATTGTGAATCTATTGCAGAAACACCCATGAGGCTGTTAAATCCAACCTTTTGTGCGTTTTCTAGGTCAGTTAACTTGAATGGACAAGTTCTGAGGATGGTGGATGACCGCACACTTCCTCCGCTGAAGGGATACGAGCTGCCGCCTGGAGAACACATCAAGCTGCCTGGGTTCTCATTTGCATTCTACGTTCTGATTGAAGCACAAGCTCCGGTATGCAAATGAGTTCTCATAAAGACTGCTTTCACTGGAGAATCAGGGACACAAAAATATGTAAAAATATGTGACTGCAAAATATTTAGCTGCGACACCTATTTTATGTGAGGGAATTCAAACTTCTGTTAATATATAATCAGCATTTTTTTATTTATGAAAATTCATATTTATTACAAATATCAAGCTGTGTGTAAAATGAACTTGTTTAATATGAACAACATGTTCTAGGTTGAATCTGTTCAAATAAACCGATTTTAATCAACATGCTCATTTGGCAGCACATTTTGTTTGACAAGTTGAAGTGATCCATTATTTTCCATGCAGCCTTCTGCGCTTATAGCAATCAAGCCTTTTGATTCTTAGTCATTTTCTGTCTGTGTGATTCACATCTGTGTGTGTTTAGCTAAATTTAGAGATATATTATAACATGAACGTTTAAGACTAGACATAAGAGGTCTCTTTGCACTTGTTAGTCTATATTAGACAAAAATGAAACATCTGGGATATCTTAAGTGAGAACACAGCTGGTATAAATACAGATAAATATTTCCTGACTGGCTGCTTGTGTAATCTGTGAAGGAAGTTTGACTTATTTTAATGCAGAGGAGGATTGATGTAGCTTGACAGGTTTTCTGTAATCATTTAACATTAACATTTATGCTGATTGAAAATGCACCACCACAATAAACCAACAGCATATGAATTCTCCTCAAAATGAAAGTTGCTTTTGTAAATTAATGATTGCAGTTTTATTTAACCAGCCATCCATTAATTATTGCAAATTGTTAAACGTGTCTGGGACAAACCCCTCCCAGAAAACCCTGCAGAGGGTTGTTTTCCCCACCGGGCGGCGATGTCTGCCACTGTTTTAAAGGCTATATTGGACAGGAATTATTTGGGAAGCCACATTACACATAATGTGTGAATGTAGACCACAGACCTTTAAGAGCACAAGCTTTATTTATTGTTGGTGATTTTCAGTATTGTGAGGTTTTAGTTTGGAATAAATACTACTACATCTTGTAATTGGCATATCTTCTTGCCCAAAAGTGTGAAGAGGTTCATTTAAAAAAATCACAATTATTACAAAAAATGTTGAAATTGACCCATTTTTGTATCTCATAAAAGGTCTGTTGATTCATTTGTACGTCCGTTTTTGTTTATTATTGTTTTTACTTTTGTCTTTCCCCACGTTGTCTGCTCAAGATTATTTTCGTTGTGCCTGGTTTTTATTTTTTCTTCTAGAAGTCCTTGATGCTGGAGGGAGTAGCTTAAAGATGAACAGTTTTTTACTGGTCATCTTTGTAGGCGTGACGTTACTCTTAGGGTCATTAGTTCTGAAATACCTGGTTTTTCAAAAAGTTTAAGTTTTTCAAAATTAAGATGAAGATCTTACAACTACCTGTAGATAGTGGTGGACAAGCGTTACCTACTTTTAAAGTTTTACAGTAGGGCTTGCCATACGCGTACAATTTTGAATTGGCTACATTCTTATTTGAAATCCCAGCCCTGCATTGATGAGTGGGCAGTGATGTCATACTCGTTGCCAAGTTTGCTTAAGAATAGTAAGGGACTGAAATTAAAAATAACCCCATCATATTCAATACAATTAAAGTATGGCAAGACATTATGAAATGTGCATTAAAGCCTTCCTGGGGTTCAGAGGTATTTGTTCCATAGATGGCATGGAAAGGGTATAAGAGTGGTTGGTGATTTATTTTTAGATAACACTTTCATGTCTTTTAACCAACTTAAGAACAAATTTGAGCGGTAGCTCGGAAAGTGGTAGCTTCAACCTTCATACCTTCAGATTTGTCATTTTGTTAACTCCTCCTGGGGAAATGCCTGTGTACAGGGATATAGATGTTTTTTTAAATGACAAGATACACAACACCTTATTTCAAAAGCTTAACTTCTTTTCTATTCAATGGATCACAGAATTATTATTTTTGTATGTTTTGATTACTGTACATTAATATGTTTTTTTCTGTTATTATTTAAAAAAGGAAAATACTATTAAATTTTTTTTTTACTCATTTTATCCTATAATTATGACATTTTATCTTTTATACTTTTTATGTTATAACTATGACTTGCTGTATCTAATATTAATCAAAGATTTTACTCAATATACACAATTGGCTGGTGAAAATGAACTTCCTCTCTTTTATTTCAGAAGATTTATTACTTGTTCAGTTCTTAAATAAATAACGTGCAATCAATCTGTGCCACTTTCAAAGCAGGATTTATTGAAAGTCACGGTTTGGATGGCTCTCTCATGAACGAGTGCAGTAAGCCCTGCGGTGTCTGTGCTAAGTTGAGCATGGCAGATGCTGAAGGGGTCGTTGTTTCCAGTGGCCCTTGCTAATTCATGGCTTGTGTGTGACGAGGAGAGCAGACTCTGGCAACCTCTGCCAGTCACACATCTTCTCCATCTCCCATGAGAAATCCCATGGCCAATGAACACAAGCCCTCACTCCAGCAGTGTGCTGTGTCCACAGAGCCCTCTCAGCTTCATTAATAGGCGCCGTCTGGAAACATGAGGGGATTTAGGCAGCGTCAGAGATTAAGGCTACCCCTTTGGGCAACCCTTAACTAAAGTCTTTCTATACTAATGACTCAAACGTTTTGACGCCAACGGCACACAAATATAACATGCGTTTATTTTCTCCTGCATTTATCATCTATCACGCAATTCACTCCTTTTTGTTTTTTTAGAAATCCAATTTTTTATTACTTACTACTAAATAGACTGTTAATCTTCAAAAAGCATAATCTAAAAAAGAAACATTAAAATAATAAATAAAACAATCTGTAAATGTTAATAAATCATAAACCTAATATAATACATGGCACATAAATACCATTTCTCTCTCAAATTGTTTGTTGACCTTTTTAGGGTTCAATAATCTGAAAAAACTTTTTTTCTTTCTTTTTTATTTTGCTTCTACATTTTTTTTTTTTTCAACAAGGTGTCAGAGTTGGTGCTCCTCCACTTCAAGATTATATTGTGTGATGCTGGGTCATTGA
>JAUMHI010000067.1:6969948-6996422 GCA_032359435.1 Enteromius unitaeniatus
AAAATAAAATCTCCAAATGAAGAAAACTGTATGTATTAACTAGTCTGCCATTATAGGACACGCTGTATTTTATGCAACATACAACATGAATGCTTTGCCTGCTAAAAGTTAAACACCTTTGCTTGTCCAAACTAAAGAGAAAGCCCATCAATGTTCACACACTCACACACATCAAGGCGGAGAAACCTCACTAGCGCCTCCCACAAGCGGCTCAATAATCGCCAGCCAGCCTGTCACTCCCCTCTTAACTTGAGGAAACCCCAAGGTAAACTTTGAAAAGTGTCTAGCAACTGAAAGTAGTCGTTTAATAAAATACTCGCTTTAAAATGTGCGACATGACATCTGAAGCCACACAGGGAACGAAGACTTCGCCTTAACGCGCAACAAAGTACAAATGGACAAGACGCGCAAGTTCATATTGGGAATAATAACAGGTACTATCCACCATTGTTGGTTTATTCAACGCCTTTCGCTGGGTTTTGTTCGGTTGCTACGGCTATAGCATTTTTTTACGACACTGCAGATTGTAGAAGTACTCGTTTGCCAGCTTTTCCTTCTTTGAACAGTAGACTTTTGTATTTTTGAATGCGTTTGCGGGTGCGCCTTTGCATTAGTTGAGCGTCTGTCTCCTTTTATAGTACTATTTTTATCACTGGAAGCCAGTTTAGCACATTAGAAGGCATTCAGTTGGTTAATCATGAAGGGAGGGACTTTAAAGTGTAACCACAATCAAAAGGCCTGTATAATCCAGTATAACATTTGCCTGGAATGCTGCAGAGTTGTGGAGACATGCATGGTGCCACCTGTGATTTGTTTGTTGTCTGCCCTCAGCTGTTGTCCTATGCAAATACTCCCAAGCTGAATGGAATACCACAAAGACACCTGCAAATAGGACCGTGTCCTGCGATCACCATGACAACTGCACAGGTAAAATCCATTGGCACCCCCAGTGAAATAAGCAAACCAAGCCTCACCTCACGCAGAAAGCATCATTTGAAGCCGAGTTGAGGTTCTACTACCACTGACTTTGAAGACCTAACACCGTTTGCCCCCTGTGTTGCCAAAAATGGGCTTCCCCTGGGCATGACATGAAAGTTTTAATAGCCTGACCTCCTGCTGAAGAGATAAATATTAAATTAAAAAGATTTTTATGCCGTGAAAAATTTCACTGGTGTTATTTGAGCACAGCAAAATTCTGCCGAATGCATTTGCTTAACATGAAAGATTAGCATGTCTGTATAGCAGGTAATCCTTTTTGACTGAACTCAGCTCATGTTACGTGTGGCCAGAGGTGGTAATTAGATCCTTTTCCATTCAACTTTTAGTTCATTCTGAAGTCAAAGCTCAAATTTCAGTGTTTGTAGACCGGTCTCTCTTCTTCTTCAATCCTTTGAACTGAGTTTGGCCTTTACACTTGACTTGTATAATAAAGCACATAATATTGTAAATGAGTAAACCAACAACCCTGGTTACATCACCATGTATTTTCTAGATATTATGTAGTTATATTAGATATTTTGAAAATGTAATACATCGGTGGATATTGGATATTTATTGTGTATGTTAATTTGACCCTTATCCTTATCCAAAACACAAAAGCTTAATTATTCTATTCAATGTAATCTTTAATAAATCTGTACATTGCGGGGTTGTGATGCACTTGTAAATTTTTAAGTTGTTGGTGTTCATTTTTAATCTATTTCAAAACAATATAGAATTTTATATCAGCCTATTTTTTTATAACTTTTTTTTTTGTGTGAATCCCTTTTGCAATTTACTTAAATACACACATTTTATTAATCAAGAATGCATTAAATAGATTAAAATGACAGTAAAGTTTTTCTATTCATCAAAGAACACAAAAGGGTAATTTAATGGTATTTTCATAACACATTCATTATTGATAAGTGCAACTAAAGTCTGCTAAAGATTCAGTTTTGCCATCAAATGAATAAACTACACTTTAATATATATTAAAATAGAAAGCAGTCATTCTGAATTGTAAAAAATATTTTATATTGTAGTGTTTTTGCAATTTATTAAATAAAGACATGATGAGCATAGGAGACTTTCAGAAACATTCAAATATCTTCGGGGTCTTGTGAATGTTAATTGTGTTTAATGCTGATATCTAACCATGCTTTAATTGTGTGCAGATTCAAATGATGACCACATATGGAGTGGGCACTTCTCTAAATGTCCAAAAGAATACAAGCATTACTGTATCCACGGTGTGTGCCGTTTTGTAAAAGCGCAAAACACTCCTTCATGCAGGTGAGACTTTGACATGTCCATCACGCAACCAATCAGGGCTCAAGCAAATGTCTAAAAACTTGTTTTTGTACAGGTGTGAAAACGGATATATTGGCAGTCGATGTGACTATCATGATCTTGACCTACTTGTAGAAGAACGAAAGAAAATAGTCATCGCATGTGTGGTGGCAGGATTAGTCTTTCTGATTCTGCTCGTCGTATTCATATGCGTCTGTACACAGTGAGTAATGTGATATATTATTTAAGTCTAGAAGAGTCAGTCTTGATGTTTTTTAACCTTGAATATTTCTTTCTTTTGCCTGTCTTCTATCTTGTTTCAAAGCAAACGATATAAACCATGTAGAAAAAAGAGGAGAAAAAAGGAAACGAGCGATGAGGATGAAAAGCTCAGTTCACTAAACGCTGTACCTGCTCCGGTCGACACATCAGACACAAATATTGTGTGAAGTGAGTGTGTTTATATTTTATTACTATATTCAGTTACTTACTGTTCAGATCATGTAAACCAGCAGCTCAGGATTTGCCACTTATTCCAATGCACTACCATATTGTTCATCATATACAAAAATATCCTTAAAAATGTCTTTCTATAATTTCATACAATCTGCAAATAATAGTTTACCTCAGAAATTGCACTGTGGTTCCTACAAACGTTATGTTTGTAAGACGTGAACCCATATTTAATTAAGTTTGTGTCATGTTTTCTGTTATCTTGCCTGGTTTTGTGCATGGTTTTTGAGGATATTTATGAATATTGGCATCTGAAGAAACTGCCAGCCTCTATTAAAAGACGTGAAGTCGAGAACAAGGGATTCCCCCCCTCTTTTTATTTATTTTGACCCATAACCACATCCTTTTCCAATAAGCAAAACATCCATCTTATACGTTACAAAATTAAATATTTGTTCCAATCTAATTAGAAACTCATCCACACTCAAGCTCTATAAAACTTTCTAAAATATTTCCACTCCATACAAGGACAATAACCAGCAGCCCTGCAGAAGTACTGTACACAGACAGCAGGCTCTACCAGGGAAAGTATGGAAACAATAAGCAAAATGTCTGTTTGATGTGTGTGGCCATTGTGACGATGATCAGACTTAAAGCTCAAGTAGATGGGTCTAATGATGTTTTTCTTTTTTTAGTGAAACAGTGAAGTGTTCCTGCCGGGGTTGCTAATGGCATGATTGTGGTGTGGAAATGAGGACTCGTCTTTCTGAGTGATGAAAGCAGTGCTTTACGGTAATCCTGAGTGGACTTTAAATGAACTTTGAGTATATGGTGTGAAAGGCAACCTTTGCCATTCTCTGTGCTACTGTTTATGTCTTTCTTCATGCCACAGCTTTTTTCACACTTTTTGGGGAAAAAAAGGTGGAGATGAATTGAACATGTATGCCTTCAGAACGGCTCTAATGAGAATGTGTATCATAATTCAAATAGAAATATTCAAATAGTATGCAATAGGCTGAATGCAAACAAAGCCCATTCATTTTGGTTTAATTTTAAGCCTATTTATATTGCATATCGACATGCACAGAATATTAAGGTTACCGTATATTAGTTTTGATAGATGCTATGATATTAAGTTCAAATGTTTCTGGAAACAGTTCTCCCGACGTTAACGGACCAAAATAGCTTGGATTTATTTATTAACATGTACATAGACAATGTGTTGGTTTGTTCTGTGTTAAAAGAGTATATTTAAAATTATGAAATTACCATTAATGCGATTTCTTTTTTTTGGTCTATTTAGAGTTTTTGAGAGAGAGAAGTATTAGCCATGATAAATAAAATGTTTTGAAATCACGTGTTTGGCTAAAATATTTGTAATTGAATACCAATATTTTTATGTATTCCTGTGAGGTGCAGTTTGGACGTTTAGAACTTTTAATGATCAAGTTGCACATGCTGTTCAGATTTTATTTCCCCCTTTTTGATTGTAAACACTAAAATATGAGATTTTCACCATGAAAAGGTGTTTTTGAACATGCTTTGTCAGTATTTGCGTTACTGTAATGTTACACAAGAAAGTCAAATTTTCTGTGGGTCTACCAGTGGTTTAAAAATATAAAAAAAGCATTTTTGTGGTACTGTAAATGCTTGCATTATGTTCTGCATGGCACATGAACCGATCATTTCTTCACACCAAGATGGAAAATGTCCATGGAATGTGCAAAGGTGCTTGGCTAGAATAAACTGTCCACCAATCCTGTTTCCAAGAAATGTTCCATCTGCTTTATTGTTTGTTTTTTGCCCTAGTTACAGCTGCCCTCCGTCTGTGGGATTATTTAACCTTTGTAATTATAGATAAAGCTTTGAAAAGCCGTCTTGTCTTAAGAACTTTTATTACTCATAAATGTTTGAATCCTCAGTGTGAGCTGAAGCCAATAGAAACTGGCTGGTGTGACCAGCATGGTTGGACCTCGTGTTTCAAGAACAGCCATAAATAGCTCGCCTGATGTCAGGGGCTGGAGAACGACAGGAATCCAGCACCTCAGTTGGTGGGTTCTTGTGAGGCAGATGTTTTTCCATATTTATCAAACGTTTCATCAGAATATCACTTGACCAGTTAACTGCATACATGCCTCAAAACCTATAGATTTTATTTTTGAAATTATTTTTGTTGTGAGATCTGAAGGCTGTGATGGATTATATAAAGATCTGAGAGCCTTTTGAGGTTCTGTTCCAACTAGCATAGCAAAGACTTGTGACTAATGTGTCCGTCAGCTGAATTTCCCTTTAACTAAAGCAGCAGGAAACGATACAGGAAGCGCAAGGTGTGCCTCAAAGAAAATGAAATGGGTAACCGATACAACATGCTTTCAACAGGAGATAAGGGTGTCACTCTGATCTCACCATTTTCTCCAGCTATATGATATCTCCATCAGTGAACCCGAGAACTGGTCCGATTTGTGAGCGTGTTATTTAGTTTTGTGAACGGAATCAGCTGATTCACTGTCAAACACACTCAAAAGTCCTATGAACAGTTTAGATTTACAGTGAATAATGATTTGAATTTATACTGTTGATTTACTTCGGAAGACTTGAAATGCTGCTCATGAATCGTATAAACAGATTTTATTACATTTTATGGTGTTTTTGTTATTGTGGAACTAGACAGCATTTACCCTGCTTCAGTTTCATAAACTTCTGCAGGGATCATATCATTTTGTAGGCCAAAACCCAGACACAAGCATTTTAACACTTATGCCCAGTTTAATAAAAGCCGGGATTTAGGCAGTAGTTCAATTAGGAGAAATTTGGTAATTTTTATAAACTTACCCAGAAATAATCATTACTGGTGTGCATCTTGGGGCAAAACAAAGGCACTGATAGGTTTTAAGATCAGTCAATGCAAGTTTTTTTATTTTTTCAGATGAAACAGATTTACATTTAGTCTAGGACTAGACTTAGCCTTGTCTGTGAAACCAGGCGTTAGTGTTTAATTGTCCTGAAATCAAAATGGGTTTTGGTTTAAATACCTAAATGTCTGTAGTTAACGCAAATTCAGTATATTTTCTGATTTTATTCTACGACAAAATAGTCCATGTGACATCAGTGGTTCAACCATGATTTTCTGAAGCTATAAGTATTATTGTTATAAAGTATAAATGTATAAGAATAAAACCACTGATATGGATATTTTAACGATGTTCTTACTACCTATCTGGGCCTTGAATGTGTAAGGCCTGGAATACACTATGCGTTTTTTTTGTTTGTTTTTTTTTGCCCCGATTTTACAGTCTGAACAAGTTGATGCTAGTTGAGGAAAGTCTTGGAAACCAGAGAGATGCTATCTTTCAAAATATGTCATCCTTCAGCATTCTATTGAAAAGGATGCAGGAAATCCATCCACGGTGTGTTCCAAGGAAGAAATAATCATTCAGGTATGAAAAAACATTCAGGGGGAGATCATTCCTTTACATGTCAAAACATTTTGTTATTTTTAAAGAGAACACACTGCCATCTACAGGACAACACAATAATTATTGTGCACCAATGCCAAGTGAAGAGTATTTTGTTCATTATTTATATATATATATAAAAAAAAGCTGATTACCATTTTACTCCTTTGTCTCCGGTCACATGCAGTTCATGTTACATTGAGGGCCAGGAAGAAACCACAATCAAAGGTCTCTTATCTGTTGCTCTTGTGTTCATTAACGCTTCCAGAATCATGGAACAGCTGGAAGTCCATCTGCTTTTTGTCAGAGAGCTGTGGAGAGCTTGACCAAAAGCCAGCGTCACACTTGTAGCAGGTTGCTTTGAGTAATTGACCATGCTTTGACCCAGCAGATTGGGATCCGGTCCATTTGGCAAACTCTAAATTGCATGGTTTAAACCTGGATCTTTAAATTCTTCTCAAGGTCTTTTGAACTGATCTTGACATGGTCTTAAAGGTGAATGATGTTTCATTCCTTCTCATGGTTTAGTGTGTAACAGCATGTCTCACCACACATTATATAAGGACAAAGAAGAGACCTGCAGGAGCAATTCACTACAATAACAAAAGATCAATACGGAGATTGAGGGTTAAATTAAAAAGTAAGTGAATGTCAAGGTGATTTGAAATTGCTGTTATTTTTAGCCAATGATCTAAGAAGTTTTAAATGGAGGGTGTTTAGCACAGTCTTGAGCTGTCTTGATTAAAATACCAAATTTTAAAAAGGGGTTCTGTATAAACATGTGAAATGCATATAAAGTAAAGCCTTTCTTGTTGGAAAAAATATTGTGAGCTGGTTGTAACCTTCACAGCAACATGAAAATGCTGTTTATCTTCAGAGACGAATGATCTTGTGTTCTTTTAGAATTACTAATGCCTTGAAAAATGTGTCATTTATTATGTATTTTTAGGTGAAAACAAAAAAGAAGATCTAAATCAATGGTTCTCACCCATGTGTATTTTGAAAACGTCCAACGAGGTCCACAAGGTGATTTAATTATTGAATTATTTACATATTGAATGTAATTAAAATAGCTAAACATCAAAGGCATCATAACTGCAGCTTTTACAAAAACGCTTTGAAGAAAATTTTACAGACGTGCATCTTTACACAGTACAATGACACTGACATATTTTAAGATGTGTCAGAGCAAGATATTTTCAGTTCAGAGTCAGCTCAAACATACATTTAAGTCAGGGATTCTTGTCTGTGAAACCAGGGAAACTGTATTTATTTTTATTTTATTTTAAACTTCTGGTTACGGCACATTAGTACTTTAACGGAGTGTCTATTTACAGTAATTTTAATTTATTGACATTTTTAGGAGATTGAAAACCAACTTTAGGAAAATTTACCAGTGTTGTGTAATATTTAAACAAAGGCATGCATGATAAATCATTAGCAATGTGGTAAATTAAAAAAAAGTTTTCATTTTGTAAGAGTATAGATCTGTTTTTGTTTGACTCGTCAAAGAACAGTAATCACTTTGCAGAGTCATTCATTCTGAAAATTACTAAGCACAGGGAACAAGGGCAATATGTTTTGTCATGTGAACCATCAGAGAGCATTTTTGAACACATCCGTCATGCTATCACTTAATTACGAGGATGTCAGGTGTGGAGTTGACTTTGTGTCTGAGCAGCTGGGGACGTATTAGTTTGCCTCTCGTAAATGCCTTTATAGCAATCGTATTCAAACAGGAACTAGCCATTTAAGCCACAGTGACAGTTTGTAGACCCACATGCATCCACAATTCAAGCTATACTTATTTCATGCAGGGTAAGATTCAGTGTGTGTTTGATGAGGTGCTTTTGAGATGGCTTCAGTTTGCTGAAAGCACAGACTGACAATGATTTGCTCTTTTGTCTGCTTTCTTAAATTCACCTAGATGTTTTATTGCTTACATACAGTAAATGCACCATGTTGTATATAGTAATAACAAAATCTGATTCACTGTTGTCCTGGTACAATGGAAGGTAAACAGAACATGTGGAGCAACAGGAGATGAATGGAAAATTGCAATTTCAGATTAGGACATTGGGCAGTGCCTCAAAGGTGAGACAATCTGCTGTGCCAAAACACTAACTGCTCAAATAAATGACAGGTTTTTGGGAAACAGTATGTCTATGCGATTTTTTTTTGTGTGTTGCCTTTGTCGACACAGGCATCATATTGAGATAGGTGTTGCTTGCAGGGGCGCTTTTAGGTCACTTTTAGAAACAGGTGATTCTGTCCACTTTTTTTAACCTAGCGCCAATATTTCCGCCCGTATTCTCTGGTTTGTTCATTAGATTTGAGTGAAGGAACGTCTAGCCAATCACAGCGCGAAACTCTTGCCGTGAGCTTAAAATCTTATTGCTCTTGTGAATTTTTTTTCGTTCACCCACTTGGCTGTCTGGGGTAAAATGCACCCTAGAAAAAAGCAGAGGACTATTACATCCTTTTTTTCAAACACACAATGTGAGTATGTGTTACAGAAAGTTGTGATGACACGAATCACACATGACTTAATGTCGGAAGACAACAGAACCTATTCTGTGTACCTCGTCACGTTGTGCTGAAGTTGATGCATGATGAATGCTTTGGTGCTGTGATCTTCCCATTGGTCTTCTATACAGGGTTTATTAGACTGTATGAACACCTTTGGATCACATCACAATTCCGCCCCCCCCCCCCAGTTTTAAATTGGCTGCTATGCCCCTTGGTTGCTTGTTATTCCTAATTGGCTCAGATATCATGCTGAAAGTGTACGGAGGAACATGTAATTTGACGTCTAAGTGAGATTTCCTTCATGGCACATGCAGTTGGCCTGTATGAAGACTTGCAAATTTATTGCTGCCCTTGTCTGTTTATATGTCATGAGGCATCCATGTACGCCATCACATAGTTTTAAACCATGATTGTGTTCTCTTTGTGTAAATGTTGTATCCTAAAATAAGTTGTCTGGTCTGGTTTGAGGCACAACACCATGGAGCGACTACTCGAGTTTAAGTTAGTGTTATCCTTGGCTGAGTTTCAACCATCATTCACCAGTACCTTTTATACAAGAATATAACACTCATAATTTTTTTTTGTCTTGTTCTTTAAAAAAGGCAAAAAAAAAAAATGTTAAGGAAGTTGAAATGGCATGGCTGCATGCAAAATTAGTTTTTATATCAGTTTATATAAATTTTATATCAGGCAGGTTTAGGGTTGGATTTGGTGTAGGGCATATTTCCAACATGACAGAGCATTAACTTACACAATTCTGAACCACCGCAAGATTCTATACTATACATGCCTATATCAGCGTAATAAAATGTGCCAGGGTTCATGTATCAAACCTGTGTTTTAGCACCACTCAGTGACATTTCTCTTTGAAACTGAGGCGAAATTTGCAGTAAGGCATGTAAAAACAGTGTTTCACAAAAAATGCACAGAGGTAAATATTTTTATGAGACCGGGGGCCTGTACCATGAAGCCGGATTAGCTGGCTAGCCAGGTAAGTTTAAGTTTAGTTTGCACCAATCCTGGATTTTAGGTACCATGAAATTGGTTTGGCTTTTAGTAGTGTTCATAGCCATAGTAACTTACACAACCCTGCTAACCTGCTCCGGGGAAGCTTATGTTTTGGGTTAGAGAGCTCAAAATGGAATTTGACCAATCAGCTTCCAGCAAGGTGACACATGTGTGATGCAATAAAGTCACTCCTCCAGCTTCTCTTACTCCGGATTAAAGGACACTGCATAGTAAAACATTGTTTGAAGATAAAATCATCCGATTTTTTTTTTATTATTATTTGTAGAATTACTTTATTATTCATATAATTATTATCTCCTTAATCTATTACGCAAGCCCAATTAGTTTAATAGTAATAGGCTTTTAAATTAATATAAACATAGATACCGCTTCATTAAAAGATTGCTTCATCTTGCTGTGTAAATGTGTTTAAATTCCTCATACTGCTCAATCTTTTAATCTTTGGTAGTGAATCTGACTCTCACGAGAAGTGAATAAAAGTTTAAATTGGGTGCTTATTGCTGATTGATTATTGCACGTTTAAAAAGTTATGACCAATCTTGAAGAAAAAAAAATTATATGACTAACTTTTTAAACAGTTTATGCAACCAGGTCTATATTGTTCACCGGTGTGGACACTAATATCGTTATCTTTATAGTTTTTGTTATTGGTGTAAACGTGGGTTTATACCGTGGGTATACTGTGCTACGATGTTTTCAAATTAGTAAAACAAATTAGTGGTCAGCTGTTTAATTAAATACTATCAATAGACAAAAAACTGAAAAACAAACACACACACATAGTGAAAAACCCCTCAGAGCCCAAGAATGGGCATAAATAGATAGACAGACACATGGATATATAGATAGACTAACACTCAGTGACCCATGTAATATCAGAAATCTTGCAGCATATGATCTTCTCCTGCATCTCCACATCTGCTTTGATCTCAGCTCTGCAGAAATAATAATTGAAGAAATATCTTTTAGCAAAGACATACCAACGTCTCTTGTTCCATCATAGATGTGCGGGGGTGTTGCATTGTGCATCGCTAGGTATAGGTGAATTTTGTCTCTTTTCTTTATTATAACCTGCTTCACACGCATTTGTTGCCTCTGTTCCTTACAGAAATGATGATGTAATCTGTCAGTGTGTTATCCACCATCCTGTCTCCTGCTGAACCTGGATGTAAAGAACAGAAGGAAAGAGGTTCCTTTCCTTAACAAGACAAAAACTATTGCTCTGAAATAGTTTTTAAGACTATTTAAAAGAAGAAGAATTATTCCTATTGCTGTCTTTCAATTTTTAACAAGCTTCTACTAGTTTCTTACCTCCTTCAACCACATCATCATCACAAGACTGAACCCAGCACAGAGAAATGCATAGAATTATATAACAAATTAATAAATACTGTGCTGCATCCACTGTTGCTTTCATGTGATTATGTGGTTGCTTTTATGTGATGCATACCATTGCTCACTCCCATCGATGCACAGATAGAAACACCAAGAACATTATGTGACAGTAATCACTAAAGGCAAAAGGTTTAGTGAGACTGAGGCAGTGTGAGCTGAATTTTAAACATAGAGGTGCATGTAAAAGGATCATATTTAAACATCATACTTTTTTTCTAGTAATGTGATCAGCATTTCAAGTAGTCAGGTACAGGTTTAAAAAGTCTTTATTGTTCTAAAACTGACACACTGAATTGTCGTTTTTACTTCACATTGGCCCAAAACATCTTCGCAGCAGTGTGAGAAAGGATATATACAGTATAATATATATAATTTTACTTTGTTTTAATTCAGTGCATCTTTGTAAGATACTAACAGTGAAAAAGACATCTGAAAAATTTCTGAATTTTTAATTTTATACCCAATGCGTCTTTATAACAGTGAATTAATATCGGCAAAACTTCATAACGGAATGAAAAGAGCAGGACTGTCAATTGCCACAATCATTGATTCCTACATTATGATTAATCAACTGTGTACAGAGGAGATCCTCAAGAATATTAAACACAACTGCATGATTTCTGATCAGAGGACAGTATGAATAATCAGGAATAGAAAACTAATTGGAACAGTTGCCTTTACTATACTCTCAAAGCTAGACATATCAGAAACTCATGACACAGCTCATGACAAAGGGGATTTTTTTATTATTATTATATTAATATTATGTTCACAAGTACTGTGCATATTAAAATCTCATTCCGAGTTTACAATATTGTGCATGCAATTCTTTAATATATTCCACAGTCATGATAAATTAGTCAAGCATGACTGATGAAAAATTTGTTTAAGGAAGAGAGAATGGTCATGATATTGAACTACTGATATTGGAAAATGTAATTACAGGCAGGTCAGTCTTAAATCGCAGTAAGACCACCCTGCTTAAATTACTGCCCCGTTTTCAACATCAGTCAACAGCTGTCACAAATCTTTTACATTTTATATCTTTTTCTTATGCAATAAGGACTATTAATGCCAGTTTAAATATTTTTTGGTAATGAATCAATATAAGATAGAAAAGGATAAATGGTAAATTTTCCCCATTTTTGTGTATTACTGTATGTAGATGCATCTGCTCCCATTCAATTAGCATTTTATTCACACATTAAATTTGTCAATTTTTTGTATTTCTAGCAAGTGGATGTTGTTGTTGAGCTAGTTATGAATTGACTCGGTATATGACTGTTTCCACTTGCAGTACAGATAGTAACCTACTTAAAACGCAATACATTACTTAATCAAAGCCTAAATTTCATTTTCAGTGGCATTTTCTCTTAAGCCTCTTATGTAAGTGTCTCTCCTGCAGTTGAGATGCACAGAAAGGTTGTTCATGAAATCTCAAAGTAAGATCTCTCCTGAGACATTTATAAAATTCAAAGGAGCTGTGCAATTTTTGATGGAAAATACATATGAATGAGAATAGCTGAGGACATTTATAGACCAGACTTGATACGAAATCTGTATTGCTGAAATTCTGCTGCTGCTGGGAAATGTTTGATTATGCAGCGTATTTTCAGCTAAAAGCTCTCTAAGATATGTAAGTAAGATCTGTGATGATAAAATGAGAAAATTACTATTATTTTGGGGGTTTAATTAAACAGATCAATGCATAAGGCCAGACTGCTTAATTGGGAATGTTTACAGCTTATAACAGCGTTCCCCTCCTCAGAACCATTCCCAGGTCTTCTGAAGCATCTGCTACCACGTAAATTTCAAGACAACCCAGGATGAATGTGTAAATGTCAACCACACACACTTACTGAATTACAAACTGGCACTGATACCCCTTTTCCAGATGATTCCAAAGTTTCCTTTAATTTATGACTGATTTGTGTTTAGCAAGCATGCATTAGTCATACTTATATATATTCAGTGCATCTTTATTAAATGCTTAATTAAAAATAAATATGTTCATATATATATTTATTTTTAATAAAGCAATGTGACAGACCAAAAATGGCACTGCCGTGATGAAAAAAAATGTAACTATATCTATATATCATCTGTCTATAAAAGTTTTTTATTGAGAGAATTATTGATTGATTGATGGGCAGTGAAGGGCTGAGAAAAGCAAGAAATCTTGAATTGTTCAGCTGGGAAAACATCTAGCAACTCATCACGTTAATTGACATAAGGTCTGTCACATGATTAGCTATAAAAGAGATGTTTTAGTCTCTCAGAAGTTCTGAAGCTTTCCAATCTGTGTTAAAAACACTGTTCTGTTAAATTGCAAAGGCTTTGTAAATCTCATCATTAAAAGACAACATCATGTGTGCATAATGTCATCAAAAGATTGAGAGAAACTGGAGAAATCTCTGTGCATAAGGGACCAGGTTGAAGACCTTTGTTGGATGGCTGTGGTCTTTGGGCCCTCAGATGACACTGTATCACTCATTGGCATGATTCTCTCATTGACATTACTAAATGGGCCCAGGAATACTTCCAGAAACCAGAAACACAATCACTTGCCATCTTGTGTTCTTAGGGCCAAGGCTCAATTAAAATTGATTGTTTAAGTTTAAGTAGAAAAGTGTTCTATGGTCAGACGAGTACAAATTTGAATTTCTTGTTAGAAAACACAATCACCATGTCCTCCTGGCTAAAGAGGAGTGAGACCTTCCATGCAGCGTGTTATCAGCGTTCAGTTCAGAAGCCAGCATCTCTGATGGTATGGGGGTGCATAAGTGCATATGGTATGGGGAGCTTACATGTTTTGGAAGGCTATGAATGCTGAAAGATTTTTAAAGGTTTTAAAGCAACATATGCTCCCCTCCAGATGACGTCTATTTGAGTAGGACAATGCAAAACCAAATTCTACAGCTATTACAACAGCATGGAGAGTCCGGTACTGAATTGGCCTGCCTGCCGTCCAGATCTTTCAACTATAGAGAACATTTGGTGCATTATTAAAACAAAAAATACATCAAATGGTGACCACAAACTTAGCAGCTGGAAACCTGCACTACCGCTCAAAATTAGGGGTCAGTAAGATATTTAATGGTTTTTTAAAAACATTAAAAAGCATAAAAGCATAAAAACATCTTTAATATGTTTCTTATGCTCATCAAGGCTGCATTTATTAGATATTAATATTGTGAAATATTATTTCAATTTAAAATAACTGTTTTCTGTGTGAATATATTTTAAAATGTAATTTATTCCTGTGATAGAAATCATCATTACTCCAGTCTTCAGTGTTGCTTTCAGACCTTTCAGAAATCATTCTAATATTCAGATTTTGTATTATCAGTGCTGGAAACAGTTGAGAAGCTTAATATTGTTAAGCAGCTCAATTAATTGATTGGGACCAGTACATTTTAATTCTTTCTTCTTTTAAATAAATGAATATTTTATTAACAAAGGATCTATTAAATGAAAAAAAGTCATAGCATAGATTTACATTTTAGAAATGTTTTATATTTGGTAAAATAAATGTTGTTTTTTTTACTTGTTATCATCAAAGAATCCTGAGGAAAAAATAAATAAATAATTAAAAATCACAGGTTGAACATTGACAATTCTAGTAATAAATCAGCATATTAGAATGATCTGAAGGATCATGTAACACTGAAGACTGGAGTAATGATGATTTGTATCACAGGAATAAATTACATTTTCAATTATATTCACATAGAAAACAGTTATTTTAAATTAAAACAATATTTCCCAATATTACAGTTTTTTTCTGGATGTGTAATCTAATAAACGCAGCCTTGATGAGCATAAGAAATCATTATAAAGAATCTTTATAATCTTTAAAAAACATTAAATATCTTACTGACCCCAAATTTTTGAACGGTAGTGTACATCAGAAAGAATGGGACCAAATTCCAATACTAAAACTCCAGAAACTCATAACCTTGATGGCCAGATGTCTTCAAATTGTTTTGAAGAGGAGATGCTACACCAAGGTTAACACACCCCTGTCCCAACTATTTTGAGACCTGTAACGTAACAGGCATAAAATATAAAATGAGCTCATTTTGTGCATAAAACTGTACATTTATCAGTTTGAACATTTGTTATGTTATCTATGTTCTATTGTGAATAAAATATTGACTCAAGCAATTTGATTGTATGTATGTTAAGCGGTCTGTATGTAATCTATGAAAACTATTATTCTATCAATCTATTAAACCAGCTATTCTGTGTGTCCTTGCAATGTTCCTGCTTGTACACAATTGGCACATGCAGTGCAGTGTAACCGGGAAGAATATGAAACAATTGATTCCTTGTTCTCTGCTTGGCCATTTAAAAGAATCCAATTCCTAGTATTGAAGAACGATATGACATCCAAGCAATTCCATGGTGATTCTCTGTATGAGAAATTCAATTTTTTTTTTCATCAATCATTATGGAATGCATTTGCTATTGATCACATCATTCTTTTGATATGTACACAATCTTGCAATCATAGCCTTTGATTTTTTACTTAGCTTCAGAACAAACACACATATAGATTGAAATGTCATACTTCATAATCACAAGATGACAATGAGGTATTGTGGGACCCTTGGGGATTATGTCTAAAATGTCAATTCTTATTGTGAAAATGAACAAGCTTTGTTCCTTTTTTTGTTTTTTTCCTTTCTTTTTTGCTGTGCAGCATGCATAGTTTCCAAGCGACCGTGACAAGTAATATGTTATACAAATCTTTAAAAAACAACACTTCAGGGCATCACAGGTAAAATGAAGCTTATTTCATAAAGTTAGCAACTTGCCTTATGTTACCTTTGCATTTTAGGCTTAATCACACGTGTCCTTGACAATCTGCATCAAAAAAGCAGCTAAATAAATATTTATAGTTGATAAACTAGCAAAAAGTCTCTTTTACTCTATACTTTTTGTTTCTTATTGTAGCAATTGTTCTACTCACTTACAAAGAAACACTGTGTTGAACTGATTATATTTCAGAGTTTACAAACTCAAAGTGAAAATTGAGAGAGCTTGTCTGTTTTCCGACATCTGAGAAATGTGATCAATATAACATGCAGCAAATGAATGAGATTCTTGTAAAGCAGTTCATTCTGTCTGTGAATGTCAGAGATGTCAAACGCAAATAGATGCTTTTGTGCCGAGTGGCGTTCATTGAATTTACCAACTCAAATAAGACTTACATTAGTTAAATGACTGCTGAAGTCTCTTCTGTCCTCAAAGAGAGGCCACTTTTCGCTTTTATCAGTTCATTAGGCAGAGACACGTCATGTCAGCTCCTTTCATCTGAAGCGCAATCAAATTTCTTTCATGAACCGACAAGAAATTATAAGCAAAACTAGGCCTTCTCAGTGAGAATAAGGTTAATTTTAATTGCCTCAACACTGCTGGAAAACTGACAATGAATTTTAAATGACTTTGCAAAGTTGATGTCATGTTGTGTTGATTTAATACTTTATACCTGAGATTAGGTGTTAATTGTGTTTTTGAATAGTTTTGATGTAATTAAATGAAACACTTCAGACAGAAAGTGCTAATTCAAATGAAAGTGTCATGATGTACTCAGACTGTTTAGCTAAAAAAAATCTGAGTGGTTTCCTGTTTGTATGTTTGATATGAGCCTTTTAAAGGAATAGTTGACAAAAAAGTCTCCCGGCATGCACTGCAGAATCTATACATATATATATATATATATATATAAATACCATGGGCGTAAATGACAGTAGGGGGGACAATAAACACATAATTTCTCACAAGCAATTTTTGAAGGGGACACAAATAATACAATCAAATTGTACTTATAAAGATATGTCAACACAGTGGAAAACGTAGCTTCTTTCATTACTGTAGCATGGAGACTGCGTCATTATGGTTATTTTCCAAATTTTTCTCTGGTTCAATGAAAACACAATTTTCTTCAAAACTGTTTATTGCAATGTTTGGTTTGTTGTTTACAGTCGAGTCATTTAGCTTATTTACCGCGCGCGCACTGCACAACATAGATGGTAAGGAAGCGACTTTTTCTCCATCCATCCATCCATCTTCTTCCGCTTATCCGGGACCGGGTCGCGGAGGCAGCAGTCTAAGCAGGGACACCCAGACTTCCCTCTCCCCAGACACTTCCTCCAGCTCTTCTGGGGGAACACAGAGGCGTTCTCACCCTGCGGAGGTGTTCCGGGCATGTCCCACTGGGAGCAGGCCCCGGGGACGACCTAGGACACGCTCGAGGGCGACTTTTTCTCAAATCCCTGAATGTCAAGGATGGGCGGCTAATTGTGGCCATTATGTTAACATTATGCGAGTCGCCACAAATAAAACAACGCATCAGAAACGGATTTGGCGTATTAGTTGCACTTCACTATGCAACAATTTATTGTAAACAAGCTAACGTTAACTAGATAAGTAATGCTTTAATCGCTAACATAGCATAACATAGTAATGATGTTACTTGTCTGGCGTTAATGAAGCGTTAATGTCGAGCCCGGGAGTCTGTGTGCCGGGCTCAGCCAATTTATTCCCTGTCTGTAGCCTACAAAAAAAAGTTACATTTACACTTCAGCAGACCCACTCTTATTAAATAAAAAGGAAGCAGTGCTAATATGGTCTATTTTCTCTTGTCTTTTGCTTTCTAACCAAATTGATATGATTCAAATCCAAAGGCAAACGGAACTGATTGAAAGTGCCTTCATAATGTCCCTCTTAGAATAGCCAATGACACAATAGAAAAGTCACAAAAAGCATTTTATTGATTGACTCTGTCCTTTATGCTTTTTTTGTGAGTTATACAGTTGATCATTTTTGAATGTATTATTTGAGAGGGAGAGAGAAAGAAACCGAGAGCGTGCGAGATTTCATTAAAACTACAACATCCACAATCCTGTGCGCGTACGTCATAAACACGCGCCGAGCAGTTTGTTTCGAAGTGCAATATTTAAAAGGTATGTAGTGTGTATTTTGTTACAAAGTCATGACTTAGAGGTGTTTTGTACAGAAAACATAAATAACGAACTGTTATTTAAAGGTACTCCATCGTTAACGTTATCGGTTTAATAATACCTTTCTAAGTTTGAAATGGACAGCTAGAGTGAACCGTGACCCAAATAACAACTGCCATTTGTTTGCGCGTGGTGCTTTATTAATATCTTTTTTTAGAGTAGTATATCGATAGACTTTGTAACTACTACGTGTCAACTATATGTCAAATTAATCTCATTCATTTGCTATGCGTCTACTAACTCTCAGAGTAAACCTGTAGGGTAGGTTTAGTTGCAGAAGTTGACATATACTTATGTCAGTATGTTATGTTGTGAACCCATAGCAAACATTGAGCAGACAGTCTAATAATACTCTCACTGCTAGTTGACATGTAGGTGCAAAGTAACTTACTAATAGTAGAATGTCTAAAGTTGACATTAAAATAAAGTGTTACCTTTTAAAAAAATGATTTCATGTGGAATATTTAAGGTTTATTTGTGAACAGGTTCCAATATGGCTCTGGCAGGAGTGCGTATAATTGAGCTTGCAGGACTGGCCCCTGCGCCCTTCTGCGGGATGATACTAGCAGACTTTGGTGCAAGAGTGATCCGGGTAGATCGGACAAAGGTGGCGATGACTGTAGATACTCAAGCAAGAGGCAAACAATCAGTGGCCTTGAATCTGAAGAACCCCAAAGGTGTCGCTGTTTTGAAAAGACTGTGTGTGGAGTCAGATGTGGTTCTTGAACCCTATCGTAAAGGTCAGTGTCTTCATTAAAAGAGGCAAACATGACTCCATATTCGCATGCTTAAATCTCATAATATTCTACACACAAAGACAACTTTTTAGGCTAGCTGGCAGGGTGTATTTTATTGCTGAAATGTAGTATCTTTCTGACACGATATACTTTTTTTAAATTAACGCCTTGATGTATATATGTATATGTAGCCTGTACTGTATGTAAAGATATTGTGAATATATGTACAGTTCATAAATAAAACTAAATATATTTGTTTTTATTTTGCCATTGGTCTAGTTCTAATTGTGACTATTGTTGCCTCTGCTAATCCTAATTATTATGGCAATTCTCATAAACAGTAATTATGTTCTATCAATGTTCTTTTATTTTAATACAAGATGCCACAGCATGTTCTGTCACAATTAGTTCTTTTTGTTTGTAAATTAATAGTTTTTTTTATTTTTGAACCATTACCATCTGTCCATATTGTCTAAGTAATTTTATTTGTTGGTTTAATAAAAGCGGGTGTTTGCCATTTCTTTCCTTATTTTAAATCTAAACAAGAATAATTTGCTACAGTATAACTTCTGGTCCTCTAAATTAAAAATGTATTTACCTCCAGGGCTTTTTTAGTCTTTTCATGCTTCATTATTTTATCTCTCTGGATATAATTAAGGTGTTATGGAAAAGATGGGATTAGGTCCTGAAGATTTACTAAAAGAGAACCCGCGCCTGATTTACGCACGACTCACCGGCTACGGTCAGAGCGGATCCTACGCCAAGGCTGCCGGGCATGATATCAACTACCTGGCCATGTCAGGTAAAGACCAGTATTAAAGAGGTGCAGAGGAGCTGGGTAATAAGCTGTCCCACGAGGCTCTTAGGCAAAGTGGTTGTAAAGCAGAGTAGACTGCAGAGATTGAGCCATGTGAAGTTTTATAATATCTTTGGTGGTAAAGTTTCCTCACCCTTTTTTTTTTTTCTTCAAAGTTTTTAAGCTAAAATATATCACCATGTGTGACTTTTAGTAGCAAAATGTTTTTCACCAAAAGTATTTTTTTGCATTTTGTGAAAATGACATGTGCTAAAAGTGCTTTGTGGTGTCCAGTGCTTATGTTTTATATTAATTTGTTTCTATAAGCTACAGAATATGTGGAATTAATTATTGCAGGAGTTACAGGCCTAATGTTAATATATTAAAGGCTTAGCAACAGTAAATATATTATTAATAATGTATGTTTCCACTTCAATAATAGGAGATTAAGGTAATGCAGTTATCATAATAAAAGTTTAAGTTAAGTTTTAGTCTACATTTTTGTAGCTTTATTTGGGTTGTTTTTTTTTTTTTTTTTTTGGGCATACACTAATTAAATGTAAATGTAGAATTAAATTTAAGTTGCTTTGGTAAAAGCATCTGCCAACTTAAATTAAAGCCATATGTTCTCTAATCACCTGGCGGTCTCAATGCTTGTTCAGTGTTACTTTCATGCAAAACAACACCTGGTTTGGATAGTCTTGAACCACTGGTGCATCAAATAAGTATTATTGATGTCAAGAAACGCCATCAGACGTGTTTTTCTAAAAAATATGCTTTTCTTGATTAATACCAACTACATTGCCATAGTATTATCTAGTTCCTTTATTTCAGGTGCTGTCAATGGGTTGAGAATGTCTGGACTGGCCCTACTAAATGGGAGCATTTGTCAAGTTTGATTTAAAAGTTTGAGCCCTTTTTGACCTTTATGTGCTAACCGAACAATACATACTTGTTACATAATTATCTGTGATGACATTGGCCTTCACTAGGTCTGTGTGTGTTAAATGTAAATTAATTAATTTTCTTCACTTGTAATAATGCCTATTGTTCTTTTTTAAAATTTAATTAATTCATTTTATTTGCTACACTCTTCTTAACACCTCTTAACAGGCAATGCTATTAAACCAGTTTGAAAGCACAGATGATGGCTTGATTATTTTGGTTAATTGGTTATATTTTTAGCTGACCTTTAACTGTGATTTAAAAATAACTGTTGCAGTAAGCTTTTCCTCAGTTCTGAGGATATCCCTGTCTCTTTCTGTCTCTAAAAGGGTTGCTGTCCATGCTTGGCCGTAGTTCTGAAAAACCCTACGCTCCATTGAATTTGGTGGCAGACTTTGCTGGAGGAGGTCTCATGTGTGCTTTTGGGATTGTGTTGGCTCTCCTGGACAGAAGCAGGTCAGGACAAGGCCAGATCATTGATGCCAGCATGGTGAGAGACAGCACCTCATCTTAAAATGGGTTCAGACTAACAAAATATTAACTTCTCTTGAAATACCAGCAGAACAATTTTCTGTTTCCTACAGAATCTTTTGAATGTGATTGTTTCCTGGGCTGGTTAGCTGACGCTAACGAGTGACTGGGCAAAAAAGAACTTGTGCTGGCTGGCTTTCAGTCCACACAATCAAGTTTATATCATAGTGAGGGTGTCATGAATGGTTTTTCCCCCCACCGTGCTAAAAATCTTCCTCTGCTTGTTTTGACCAGCCACTGCATGGAAGGAGGCAATTACAAGCCTTGTTTATCTCAATACGATCACCATGTTCTGAACAGCTTGTCGATCGTTTTCTGCAATCTGGATTTTCCAATTATTGCATGGTTTCTCCTTTCAAGTTGCTTATATTGGCACTATCTATTTTCATTAACACTGTTACGTGTGAGAACTGTTAGAGTGTTTTTTTTTTCTAAGTTAAGGATGACCCAGTTAGTAAGGAATTTCAAATATTGTGGTCTACCCATTCTCAATTGGGTCCTTGAGAGCTCTAAAAGCCCCTCCAAATCAATATACTGTAATTTACTTTGGAAA
Organism: Enteromius unitaeniatus; assembly: GCA_032359435.1. Classification (NCBI taxonomy): domain Eukaryota; kingdom Metazoa; phylum Chordata; class Actinopteri; order Cypriniformes; family Cyprinidae; genus Enteromius; species Enteromius unitaeniatus. The sequence continues at coordinate 6,991,671 of JAUMHI010000067.1, forward strand.
AAAATGAGAAACTAAGCTGAGCTGTTTCGTCAGAAATATTAAGCATTTGAATTCGAACTGATTAGTGCCTGGTTTCCTCCATACATGATGCTTGAAATCGAGGTTCATCAGTCCAGAGAATCTTGTTTCTTACAATCAGTTCTTTCAAGTTCTTCAAGGCCCTTCTCCAACAATTGCTTTCAGTTTGGCCAGCTTTAGGAAGAGCCTGTAATGTGTTCCATTACAGGCTACATGCTTCTCTGAAGCTTTTTTTTACTCTTCCCCAGATGTGTGGCTTAATGCATTCCTGGTTCTGACTTCTTTTAACCTAAGGGTTGGATTTTACCTTTTCTATACAATTTCACCTTTTATTAGGTGGTGTGTGCTTTTCCAAATCATACACATTTAATTGAATTTGCCACAGGTTAACTCCATTTGAAATGTAATGTGAATACTTACGCAATGGCATCATCTTTGTTATTGTTGTCTATGGAATGTAGATAGATGTGGAAGAAGAATTTTAAAGCCTTTAAGAAAAGGCTGCAAAATAACAAATTATTAATAAAAAATAATAAAAAAAGAAGGGGTATAAATACTTTAGCAAAACATTGTACATGACATTTGAGATGTATAATTATATATAATAACTGATCATTTTCTTTCCATACCGTTAATTAATTGTGATTTATTTTAGTTTCATCCAGCTCACATAAAGTCTAGTTCATACTTGCTGTACTAAATCTGTGTGTTAACAATGTTGGTCATTGTTGAAACATTTGAGGGGAAAAAAAAGCAATGCTGGTGTGTCGGTCAGTTCAATTGCTTTGTTTTGCTCACACACAGATTTTCTCTGCTTGAGAAAAAAAAAGACGATTAACAATTGCTATTCTGCTTGTTAATTAAACGTGACATTTCACTTAGCCCTAAGTGCAGTTTTATGCATTTGAAAACCTCAATCAGACAATGGAGCTCTAATTCGACTGAGGTTATGTAATTTATTCTAATGCAGTTTGATCTTTGCCACTTTAACCCCTTAAGGAAATAAACAGTGGTAAATCTAAAGCTTAATATGTGACAATCCAATATTGAAGCACCTCTCACATTAACAATTCAGACCTGGAGCAGAGCTACTGGAGACTTTCTTCTGATAGCTTGGTGCTCACACGGCTAATGTCAACGTGGGCAGGAGCTGTGGTAATGATGATTAGATGTTTGCCTGTTAGGCAGTAAAGATATCTGAAGCATGTTCCCGTGAGAGTCACCTTGCCACTTTCTGATAAAACCTGTCGTTTGATACAGACAGCCGCTTTTAGCGATGTCAGTGTTATTAACCCACAAGGCAGGCAAATAGTTTTTCACTTGCATGCCAATTTGGATGTGTTATACCCTGCAAACTTTATGCTTTCAAAGTTTTTTATTTTAGTTTATACTTATTAGAAATTTAAAAGGTGGCCTGGGTGTTTTATTAGCATTTAAAAAATTGTTATGCAACGTTTGTTTTGGGGCTATGTACACTGTCGCTTCAAAAGTATTGTTTGACCACACTGACTTCCAAACAAATGAGTTTTATTAAACACTAACTCATTGTATTTTTATATAACTATTGTTAAGTGTACCACATCGATGCATGTCTTTCTCTGACCAGTACTGAAAGGTGGAAGTCTAAAGAAATAGCTTTCTTGAGGCATAACATGAAAACACATTCCGCATCAGGCCAAGCGAAAGGCGTCTTCTGGGAGAGTGACTTTTTGAGGGTCAGGCCAATCAAATGCACAACTAGAAACCCAGATTATCAATGTCTCTTTGAAGGCTGGTTTCACTGGGAAATATATGAAGTATATCCACATTAAAGTTAATTTTGCAAGGTCGCAGTCTTTGAAATGCATGTGTATTTATTTTGATGACCTACAAACTCTTCTTTTCATCTTTGAAAACGTTTCTGAAACACTTGCTACTGACCCTTTAACCTCTGCCTTGATGCCAAATTTGTCATCTGTTCAAGATCTAAATGTCATAATTCTTTAAAGAGGTCATGTCATACATATTTAATGTATAGGTCTACTTATGCTAGTGGGTTTATTTAAGTCACATTCTAGTATTTCTTTGCCAGTTTTATCCTTTCTCTGAAGTAAACATCCTTTTTTTTGTTGCTCCTCTGAGAAATGTCCCAATTGCATGTGAAATTATTAACCACGAATATAGTTTTTGCCTTGCCCGTCCTTTTATTAGCAGCCTTTGGGAAGACTGTACAGTATTACATTGTGTCTGGATCATGAAAATCAGTGATGAAATATGCCACACAAACATTTTAAATCAGACTGAATGATCAGGGACCTTGTCAAAAATAAATACATTTTTCATGGACAGGCGTTTGATGAATGCAATACATCGGTGCAAAATTAACTCAATATTTGATGTTTAGTTTAGATAAATGCTCTTTTTATCTGAACGTTACATTATATTTTCATAGGACATCAAGCTTTATTAGGCATAAAAGATCAAAGACATTTTGATTACTCATGATGCGGCTGCTTTTGAGTCGTGCTGTGCCATGATGTGGAAATCAAACTAACCTCTACAGAGCTGCAGGCTGTTTCACTGTGGTGTGCTTGTATTACAAACTTACTCAAATCTTCCCCTCACATTCCTATCTTGTTAAGCGCATTCATGTATGTCAATGTATGTGATTATCTGTACTGTTTCTTGCATATAAATGTATTTCAAACTGATTTTTGTGACCTGATGAATATGTACAACTCCAGCTAGCTCTAATGAAGATGTAGACCCGCTTATTGGCAAGCACCCTGTTGCTTTTATACTAAAAATACAGCATGAAAGGATTGTGGCAAATATTGGGTTAATGAGTGACGCTTGTATTTATGTGTAGGTTGAGGGTGCAGCATATGTTGGCTCCTTTATGTGGAAGTCCCGTAACCTTGGCCTGTGGAATCGTCCGCGCGGGGAAAACTTGCTGGATAGTGGCGCTCCATTTTATGACACGTACCGTACATCTGATGGAAAGTACATGGCAGTTGGGGCGATTGAGCCTCAGTTCTATCAACAGCTTATTCGAGGTCAGTGCATTGAGTTTCTTATTAGTATGGTCCTGTAGTGTCATCTTCTGAATGTAATGGATGTTCTCATAGTGTGAATTGCAATATGAATGCTTTCTGTCTAATTCAAAATAGTATTTTGTTAGAGGCAGCTGCAAAAAACCTGAACTTCTTTTTTTCCATCCGTAAAGATATTATCAGTCACCATAGATGCTTTAAAAAAACTTTAATCTTAATTTTAAAACTCTTTATTTTGTTACAAAAGTTGATTTTGATGTGAAAAATACACCTAAAAAAAGATCAATCTTTTTAATTGGAAACATTTATTTGTAAATATTAAAATTAAATCTAAAAAAGAATATTTTTTTCTTAATGTAGTATTTTGTTCTTTTAATGTATTCATTGCATTTCTTATTCTTTTTAATTACATATTCTCTTAAATTTGCATTAATTTGCATTACATTTTTTATCTCATTTCATTTAATTTCCCTATTCTTTCTTTAGTATATATCTGTGTATAAGAACATATGTGGATCAAAAAAGTTAATCAAAGTTGTCCTAAAACAAAAACACATTTTGGTTTTAGGGCAACTTTATTAAAAAGTTTTGATCCACTTCAGATATTGTGTAGTGTATGTACAGTGTGTTTTGTTCTAATTTTGGGTTTTTCTTAGTTTTGCAAGATCTTATTTTTATTTAAAGCACAGTACACAAGGTAAATCTATATGTCTAGCTGCTTTTAATTCACCTGAAACAAGCCTGAATGACATCTGAGTACAATTAACCACAGGATTCTCAGGGTCACATTAAAATGTCTACATGGTTGCCGATTTTGCACAGGCATGCAAAGATTAGGGAGAAGCCACAGGATGCTTTATTAGTATGTGCATAGAGATTCCACCTACATCCTGGTGACCCAAGTGCTTAATCTTGCTTAGAAACCATAAGAACTCGATTGCTATTCAGTTTTGACCCTCAATAGAAGAATATCCCCTTATAAGTCACCTGCTGTGGCCAGAGTAATGCACTAATGGCTTCTGGATTCATAGTCCTTCCTGATCTCTTTGATCTTTGTCCTCTAAACTTCTTTATTGATTTCTTTCCTCTTTTTTGTAATCTCTCTGATTTAATTATCTCTCACCACAGGTTTGGGCTTGGACGATGCTGACCTACCTGCACAAATGAGCGTTTCAGATTGGCCGCAGCTCAGGCAAACATTCACCCTGGTGTTTGCCAGCAAGACGCAGGAGGAGTGGAGTCAGATCTTTGATGGGACAGATGCCTGTGTCACCCCTGTGTTGTCACTGGATGAGGTACTCTCTCACCCCCACAATCGGGGAAGGGGGACATTCTTCAAGGATTCTCAAGGGGAAATAAGTCCTCGACCTGCACCCGTTCTGTCCCGTTCCCCTGCAGAACCCTGTCACTCCCGGGACCCCTTCATCGGAGAGCACACTCGCTCTGTGCTGAAGGAGTACGGGTTTGAGCTAGCGCAAATAGAGCAGCTCTTATCTGCCGGTATAGTAGAGTGTAATGAAGCTAAAGCACGCCTGTAAATCAAAGTCTCTGACTGAGGGCTTTCTCTCTAGTTTGGACAAGCAAATGTGTTTAACTTTTAGCAGGCAAAGCATTCATGTTGTATATTGCATAAAATACAGCGTGTCCTATAATGGCAGACTAGTTAATACATACAGTTTTCTTCATTTGGAGATTTTATTTT